>JBBPQV010000227.1:0-29813 GCA_038092675.1 Boletus rufocinnamomeus
TCTCCGCGCAAACTGCCAGCGAGGCTTGGGGGAGGCGAGGCGGATATGGATGCCAACGGTGTACCACGCTCCAGAGCAGAGTCGAGCATCTTGTCCCCCAGACCGGGTCGTGCAAGATGCGTTCCCGAGAAGTCGCTCAGCACAGATTCGACCGAAGGATTAGACCGATGTCAAGTCCGAGAAAAGCGTTGACAGTTGGCATATGACTGCGCAACGCTGCTCATGCTCGCGTTCGTGGAGTTGCGGTTGAGGAGACTAATGGGAGGCCCTACAGACACGCCAGACTCGTGTCGTCGGTGACTACGGTTGTAGGGATGGACGAAGGATGTGCGGAAGTAGAAACTCGAGGCATCGCTGTCAACTCTACGACGAAGCAGTTGTCGACGGAGGAAAGAGAAGGTATCGTCAACTGAAGTCGACATTGTGAACGAAAAATCGTCTGATGAGGGCCTCTCTCGCAAGCTTCGCAGAGGAACGACCGAACCATAATCGAAAGGATCGGCGGAACCGCCGTGGAGAACGGTCCGTCATTGTCGTCGAGGTGCGCGCGTGTGCCGTAGTTCGGCGTGAATGATAACGCCTTTGTCGCTGTTGTGGTATGTGCCATCACAGCGTCTTGATTGGGTGTGCGCGATTGACGACGGTGTCGTTGCAATTGTGCTTGGAGTTCCAAAAGAGTGCTGCCGAGGGTGCCCCCAGAGTTGGCCCCAGACCCAAGGGCAGACCGGCCCCCATACCAGCCCCCCAGACTGTCCATTTCCTGGACGTCCTCGGGGATGGGCTCTCTGATTCGACATGTTTCTCCGAGTCGTTCGCTCGGGGAGTAGTCAAGGGGGAGTGGCCAGAGAATGAGGTGGGTGCAGAATGGGAAGCGATGACGGAGGAGGTGAAAGGGGGACGATTTTTCCACTAGAGACGTATGAGACGGTCTTCGAAACCGCGGGCGACAGGTATGATGGTATCCCCAGAGTCGGACTAGACAATGAGAACACGTTCATCGCGCTCTTGAGAGGGTAAGCTGTGGAGGGGATAGGATCATGGGAGGCAACACGCACGATAAACGCAGTATTTTGTTCCTTGTCGGCCCACGGAAAGAGGTCCATGGTGTCCATGATCTGGATACGGGTGTTTGTGTCGACATGGATGTAGTCTGGGCTGTCGTCGCTGGCCGAGTCTGCGAGGGCGGCATGGACAGCGGCACTTCTAACCTTTACGGCCTCGAATGGCTCGGGGGCAGCAGCTTCGTAGGGAAATACGCGAAAAGAGCCGTCGTGTGTAATTATGACACTGACAGTTAGATAGCTAGCAGTGGACAAATGGCAGCATACGGGAGTGGGCTGGGCGAGAATGTTGATGTGCGGGACATGTGTTTCCCTACTCGACGCCTGCATGAAGGACGCTGTAATGTATGAGCGATATCGATACCATATATGTTCCAAGCGAATAACATGAGACGATATAGTCCCCCCTAGACAGACCAAAGAGTCAGATAGAGACAGTCATTCACCCTCCATTTGCCAGAGATCCAACGTGTGCTAACGCATTGGCCAAGAGGTCGGCAGTCGAACCATCATTTGCTAAGACATCCGTCCCATCCATTCTCCTCTCGATGTCCATAATGTGCTCCGCAGCACCCGACATCCAGGCCACCTCACAACAAAGTGCATGAAGCGCGAGGTAGGTGCCATCAGGAAGGGGCAGATCAGTCTTGGTGGAGAACGTGACCATTTCGGGAATGGGCTGGTATTTTCTAAGTTCCTCGCGCGCTAAATGTATACGGTACGTGTGTGGACGACCCTGTCAACAAAGATTAGTACATGCGAGACAACAAAATTCCAGTAACGCACCTCCACAGGCTTGAACCACAGAGAAAGGTCATCAAAAAGGTTGTGAGCAAATTGGTACATCAGTATGATGTTCTCAAGACGGTGAATATTATTCCCAGCCAGTTGCGGAATGATATCAACATCAGTGAACATGGACAAGATCGCCCACATGCCGGCAGAGTGGAAACGCTAAGGCACGTTGAGTTTACAGAAACAGGGAATCGTGGACACCAACCTTTTTATCACTCCGATCGATGTTTGTGTTGGTTGCTTCTGGAATGATGTGGGCAGCTTGGACAAACTCGATGCCACCATGACAAATGCTGCGCCTTCCACTAACCATGCAGCAGTGATCGGTGCGACGCAACGCCTGTTCAAAAGGTGAAATGAAAATGTTCCCCGAGGCCCGCATAAGAACGCACAGCATCCCTAGCCCTGCGATGATCTAACTGACCCTGTTGCATTAGCCCCATTATCAATCCGCGACCATCTTCAAACGACGGGCGAGAGGGGTGCTCGGAGGGGGCCGGCGTTGGCCCACTGCTGCGCTTGACTATTGAATATTGAAGGGTCAGTTGGTAAACTGATCGGTAAGAGCTGAGATTTACAAGCGCGGATGAAACCATTGAAATACACCCTAGCTACCTCCATCAGGTTGGCGTCATTCTCCGCCGATATGATCTCCCGCTGAAGTTGTCCTCGGCCATTACTATTGGGGGCCAAGCGCAACAAGTGGCCGAGGAGGCGAGCGCACACGAGGGGGGGAGGGCAACCTGGGTTGGGTTTGAGACCAGCCTGGGCTGCGTCCTCGAGGGCGAGGCATCGTTGGTACGCAACTTGAAACGAGCTTTCTGGAAAGGGTTGGGGGGGAAATGGCATTGGGTCCATGGTCGAAGGCAAGTACATACGAGGTCAAGTATCTGAGTTTGAAATTCTGTATCGACTTGAATCTACCCCTGAGAGTCCGTATTACTACTGCCACGTCTCGCACAATGCCATCAATGAAAGTGAAAGCGGACTCTTCAAAGCCAATTGTCAGAACAACGAGCACACCCAAAGGAAACAATTTGAAACGGGTCAGGGCCCACTGAGCGCGATGGAATTAATTATCATGGATACTTCTGTCAACGACATGCCGCGCGATCCATCAGGCTGGTTCACCCGGCGGGAAACTGGGACTCGGAGTGTCAGACACGCCCTTCAACAATTAATAACACTGTCATCAAGAGGTCAACACTCGAGCCATCATTGGCCAGGACTTTTGTATCATCCATCCTCCTGTCAATGTCGGTGATGTACTCAAGACTCCGTTGTGACTTAGATCTGATTCACAACAGTGGGCTTCGTCCATATTCTGTACATCTCACTAGAGCTGGTGTTTTGTCGAATCGGAATGCAATGTTGGAGATCTAGGTGAGGGACGTGGCTGACGAACGATCCGTTTGTTCAGTTAAGGCAAGTCGTCACTAGACCAGAGATCAGCAGACACTTCTTAGCCTTCAAAACGTCGAGCAAGCGGTCCCTTGTTGAGCCGTGAGTCACCCCGTTATCATGATGCTGCAGCTCACCCTCCTCACAGTTGCAGCCGCCCTCGTCGGGGTCGATGCCCAGTTCATCGATCTTACCAACACTTCCACCCGGTCCCCTGTTGACAACCTTTATGAACCTCACCAGCAACACCTCGCCTTTGCTGGCCCGACCGGTATGATCGTCAGCCGGAGCACTTACGCCCAGCTCGCTCCTCCGCATGTCTGGGACGGCGAGTCCCCCACCGCCCTCATCAACGTCGCAACCGGAAACTCGAGCACCTATCCGACCTCCCGTGTATGGGGCAACCACGTCAAACTCATCGGACTCAAACCAGACACAAAAATATGGTACCTCTTACCAGTTCAGTTCTTTCTCCATTCCCGTCTTTGTTCCAGCCCTCTCACCACCCTCTTTTCCGGAAACTGTACTGGGTGTGTATACAGACCCACAGACACCTTCATCACCGCTCCTGAAGCGGGTGATGAAAGCCCCTTCACAGTGGCAGTCGTCATCGACCTTGAGTTGATGGGTGCTGACCACTGCTAGTGTTCCACGGCGCCCGGGCCCGGTCTCTCGCATCATTATGTCCTCCCCTTCAAAGAACTCCATGCGTTTCAACATACAAGTCACCTCTTACGACCAGATTGGTATTGGCGAGTCCTCTCATCTCAAGGATGTCCCCAAAGAGTTCTGAACACTTGACCTCTTCATGGACGAGCCCAGCAACGTTCTCCAACATCTCAGTATCAGCATCAACTTTGATCTGGCCGGTCACTCGTGGGGTGGAATTCTGGCGGCGCACTATGTCAGCCTCAGGCACCCACCTGGCAGAAACGCAACGTAACAATAATCTCGGTGCAGCCAATCACCTTGCAAATATCACCGCCCGTACCGGCATGCCTTATCCTCATGTATCAAGAAACATGTCGTTTACGCAAGAGCTGCCGGGAACAACACCAAAACGAGTTCCATTGCTTCCCAATATTTATAGGCTGAGACGAAGAACAATGCACAGCAATGTCCCTCCTCAATAGACCTCTCGCAGACTCCAAGTTTGCTCTCAATGCCCTCGAATTCATTGGACTAATCGGTGGTACAGAAGTCATATCCGTCATGGCGATGATCCCTCTTTATCGAGGCAGACGCTGGCTAGGTTGGTACAACACACCAGGTAGTCTTGACATCGCCAGACATCTGGCCGATTTTGCAAGTTCGTTCCAGACACGTCCCTACAATAGCCTATCTCCTACCGCATTGCTTGGCCTCGATAGTGATGTGGGGCCTGCGTTCGTGGCTGCGTTCTCTGGGATGGAGACGCGGACGGGTCACCTGGGATATCTTACGGTCGAACGATCCAAGGAGATGGGGGAGAAGGAACGTGAGGAATGGATTGTCAGGAGGAGGGAGACTAGGCCCATATCTATTACCCTTCTTGACTTCCAAACGATCGACTTGGACCGTCCCCTTCCTTTGCTGCACATCGGCCATACTCTACTCGCCCTCATCCCTATAACCACCAGTATCGCGACCTGCCTCTTGTGTGGCTTCGTCTCCGACTGGTACATGTTTTCAGTGATTCTGGCTGGGATTTTCACTAGCGGTTTCGCCAGCATGGTGATCGGATCTGGAACGTTGACCGTCGAGCCTCCTGGGTTGCCACCCCGGGGAGCTCCGCCCGGAAACGGAGTTTTTACTTCTGGAGACACGGTGGTTGTTGTTCGAGGGGACGAACGCACAGTCTCGACGATCACAAGGGGAAAGTTTAGATTGGGAGGTAGCAAGCACTGGCAGTTTGCCATCCGCTTATGCTCGGTTCTTTACCTCGCGGAATGCATAGCCCAGCTTGTCCTCGTTCCCCAAGGAACGCTGTTTGGCCAAATCATGTTCATCATCTCCCTCTGTGTATCCTGGGCATATAGTTATCGCCTCGCCTCTTTCAAGAAGGAGAGACTTCAAGCCGAGCTACTGTTTTCTAAATTGGGGGAGCCCAATTTACGAAAATTCCGCGTCGGAACAAGGACGACGATGTTGGTGTTTGTCTGTCTCCTGCTCTTCCATGGCGGGCGTCACTTGGCCTCTGCCAACGAATACGACCGAATTCTCGCTGCTCTCCTTCCAAACGCGACCCCAGTCTGGAGAAGTTGGAGAGAGAAGGTGATCAATCAGCTAGAACAAGAAGACGATATGTCGTTGTCACATTTGGAAGTAGCAGGAGATCACGGACTCTCCGCCCCGGAATCGCAACTTTTGCACGTTCTCCTTGAGGATGCAAAGGCAGCCTTTAAAGGATATTTAGATATCCGAGGGTCGTTACCTACGAGCTCTAGCGCTTCATTCAAGGGGAGCCTGTAACTTGCCCGTTTACTCTACTACATCGTTGACAACCTCCGTTCGCTCGAGAACTGGGCCTCGTCCATATTCTGTACATCTCATTGGAGCTGGTGTTTTATCGAATCGAAATGCAATGTCGGAGATCCAGGAGGGACCTGACCGACGAACGATATGTTTGTTCAGTTAAGGCGAGGGCTCAAAAACTCGTTACTTGATCAGAACTGTCCTGCGCATTGAGCCTCGGAGCTGGTTCGGTGTATGACACACTTGCGGCCAGCCCACCGGTGGTAATTCGGATCCAACTGGTCACCTAACACCGACCACGTTCGAGGCAGACTATGTGCCAGCGCTTCCGGTAAAATCGCCACCCATTGCGTGCTACACTTCATTATCTATATAGGCAATTCGTGACCCGACAGCGAATCGCCATCGATCGATAAGCACGCGAGTTCAAGCCTTGCTAACATATCATGAAATAATAATAGACTAAGTAATGTCATGCAATCGACATACCACTCTAACGTATATGACTCGATGGGGTTGGCTTCGCCGACGTATGCCCTCGCACCATACCCGAATCAAATTGTGATGGTTGCAGACGCGAACCTGCAATTCCAATACCTCCCCTTCCGAGTGTACACAACACTCCACTGTGCTCATGGGGATGATACTTGCGGTCATTATGAGCATCAGTAAGCTGGACAAAGTGGGCGCGTCTGCGTAGATTGAAGATGATCCACCACGCAAGGACATCGTGGAGTGCGATCTGAGGTTTTCGGCATCCCTGGCTATGTTGGAACCAGACCAGAAGAGTAATGCAGCGCTTACATGTCCAGCATGTAAATATATTCCATCTGTGTAGAATATACAGTCTCGTCAGGGACACCATTTGGTCATCAATGGCACTCACTGGAAGTAATGACATTCGCAACAGTCATGACTGATTGATGTGGTGAGTGATCAGGATCGTCAGCCCTCATCACGGGTGAGAAAAACGATGGTAACTTACGATTGATATGGAGGATGTAGTCATGAACACACCATCGCAATACAAGGTGTATGTGAGTTTCTGCCAGTGAGACCCTGGTAATCGTTTTTTATTTTATTTTTGTAAATAATTAGAAACAAGATAGCTGCAACGAATTGTATCACTGTGAGCGATTTCAGCGCGGCTGATATTGTGTATGCATACTGAATTCAAAAGGCTAGATCAAAACATACACCAAAGCGCCGTTTTAAGGGATACCTATTAGCAACTTCGTTAGATGATAGGGGATACGCCAAAGGGATATCTTGGAGATTCGATAGCCGCTGGTCTGTTAGATGGTGAACGATATAACATGCACCTGCGTGATACGCTAGGGGGTAGCCTGCCGGTCGTCCGAGTTCACTGAAGAACGGAAGGAGTTGCTGCCCTTGTATGTACCAAGTTATGGCCATCCGTGAACGATTCTTGTGACTCGTGAGGGGTAAGTGCCACGGGAGCAGTTTCATTTGACTATTATTGATGCTAGGCGCAAATAGTAAGGCTAACTTGGCGACCTGCGAGTTGTGCCAGAAATATCCTGCTCTTGACCATCAGGCCTTGAGTACTGAGTGGTGCCCAGTGGCAGCTGACTGGGTTGTTGGTTGACAGCAGGGACGGAAGTTGATCGCGTGACCGTCCGTCTTGAAGAGTTTCCCTCAAGGTGGCGCCAACTGGGCTCTCTCATTGGTGGTTTTTGCAACGTTCTCTGCGAGTCTTGTCCACGGGGAAGGCGTCGGACGAGTGCCTCTGAGCAGCGAGTTCCTCATCAGCGCACGTTCGTCGGTCACCGTGATTACTATACGCTGACACTTAGCCTTCAAAACGCCGAGCAAGCGGTGCCTTGCCGAGCTGTGAGTCACCCCATCATCACGATGCTGCAGCTCACCCTCCTCGCAGTTGCAGCCGCCCTCGTCGGCGGCGTCGATGCCCAGTTCATCGATCTTACCAACACTTCCACCTGGTTCTCATGTCTTGCAGAGTCCACGGGCGTGCATGTGCCTGGCACTGTTCCCTGCAACCCTTATGAACCTCTCCAGCAACACCTCGCCTTTGCTGGCCCGACCGGTATGACCGTCAGCTGGAGCACTTATGCCCAGCTCGCTCCTCCGCAGGTGTGGTACGGCGAGTCCCCCACCGCCCTCATCAACGTCGCAACCGGAGATTCGAGCACCTATCCGACCTCTCGTGTATGGGACAACCACGTCAAACTCACCGGACTCAAACCAAACACAAAATACTGGTACCGTACCTCTTACCAGTTTAGTTCTTTTTCCCATCTTTGTTTCAGCTCTCTCACCATCCTCTTACAGGAACTGTGCAGGGTGTGCATACAGACCCACCGACACATTCACCACTGCTCTTGAAGCGGGCGATGAAAGCCCCTTCACAATCGCAGTCGTCATCGACCTTGGATTGATGGGTGCTGACGGTCTCAGCACCAAAGTCGGCCCATACGGAGGTGCAGCGAACCCACTCGGCTCTCATGACCTCAACACAATCCAGAGTCTCGTCGAGAACAAGGAGTATGCCCTTCTTTCAACTAGTCCACCGTTCTTCTCGCTCATCTCTCGCCAAGTACTTATGATTTCATCGCTCACTTTGGCGATATCGCCTATGCCGATTACTTTGTCAAGGAAAGCTGGCAAGGCTACTTTGGCAACAACAGCCTTATCCCCAACATGACGAGCGTCATCGAAGGCTACAATGTCCTGCTCGAGCAGTTCTATGACCAAATGACGCCCCTCACTAGTGCAAAGGCCTACATGGTCGCTCCAGGAAACCACGACGTAAGTCTTCCCTTCTCATCCCCTCGCCCATCCTTATGCTCACCATGTACATTCCCACAGGCCAACTGTGATAACGGGTAAGCATCACATACGTGTGCGTACCACTCGAGATCCGACTCAGTGCAACTCATAGTGGAACGACGGATACCGTCCACAACATTACCTACACCACTTCCATTTGTATTCCAGGCCAAACAAACTTTACTGGTTACAGTGAGTCCAACCATCACCGTCCCCCTCATCTCGTGAATGAATTCGTTTCCCATCCCACAGTCAACCACTACAGCATGCCCTCTAGCGAGTCCGGTGGCCTAGGCAATTTCTGGTACTCCTTCGACTACGGCCTCGCCCACTTCATCGTTCTTGACAGCGAAACTGACCTCCCCGTCGGTCTTCAATCGCCAGACGAAACGGGGGGCTTCGACGCTGGCGCGAACAGCGGTCCGTTTGGATACCCGAACCAGCAGTACGAGTGGTTCGAGAATGATCTCACCTCTGTCGACCGCGAAAAAACACCTTGGGTGATCGTCGGTCTTCATCGGCCGTGGTACATCGCCGCCGAGAATGCCTCGTCGACGGTCTGCTTGACCTGTCAGCAGGCGTTCGAGCCGTTGATGATCAAGTATGGTGTCGACCTGTACATGCAAGGACACGTCCACGTGAGCTTTTCTCCTTTTTGCCGCAGTGTTTTTACCGATGATGTTCTGGCCATCCACAGGCTTACGAGCGGAACGCTCCGATCGCCAACTGTACGTACCCAGCCTTACTACCAACCTACACATATGACGCCGCATCCGAGCTCACTTGCTTCGTTGTTTCCAAGACACCGTCGATCCCGCAGGACTAAATAACCCGACCGCACCCTGGAACATCGTCAACGGTGCCGCAGGTCACTATGACGGCCTCGACACGCTCCTGTCGCCCCCATACTACTCCGACAAGGCTTGGGACACGTGAGTTTATCCCCTGCGCATCCTTTTGTTTTTTTTGCTTGCCTCGTTGGCATGTTCTCTTCTTCGTCTGCGACGGGTCGTACTTTATTGCTGATGGATGACGTTGCTCATGCACGCAGTGCCTATGGTTGGTCTCGACTGACGTTCCACAACCGAACGCATCTCACGCATGAGTTCGTCGCGAGTGCAAACGGAAGCGTCCTCGATACCGCAACACTGTACAAGGCGCACGATTTCGGGAACGGGGATGGAAATAGCCAAGGAAATTAAGATATAATGCGAGTGGTATCAGTCTTTGTAAATAAGAATGAAAAAAGAACGACACAAACATGGACATTATTATCATGCATGTGGAGTATGCATAGGTGTTCTCACTGCTGTGAAGCCAGTTTACAACGCACGGTTTGAAGTTCGAGCACCAATATGGGAGGATTCAGTGATGTATGTGATTGCAAAAAGACGTGCGTAACCAACTACAAGTTGACTCATCCCAGTGATCTAGCAAACATCTTGGCTACCGTCACAGTTGATCTGAAGAAAAGAGGTATGGCATAGGGAAGGAGGTGAATCGATAGGCATAATAGGTACATAGATGACAAGAAATAGTGGGGGAAATAGTAGTATGTCGAGGAACAGTGGATGCGCACTCTTTCATGCACGGATGGGCCTCACCGACGCCGGCGTCGGACGTCCTTTCGGCCTCGGTCGATTCAGTCGCAATCCATCCGAAGGCCTGTACCAATTCAACCATATTTCAGTTCACGTCATCGCTGCGCAGGAAAACGACACTCACGTCACCAGGGTTCCTTGGGAGACATTTGCTGCGGTCGCTCCAATGCTAACGTTACCAATCGTCTTGTTGTTCTCCTTATTATCAACACCGTTCCGACCAGCGCTCTTCTTCGACCATCCCAACGCGGCACGCCGTGCCGCCGATCCAGCATGAGTCCGAGGTGGGAGTCCAAAGACACGTCCAGGCTTGTCTGGGGAGATGACGCATCCCTTTGACTCCGCAGACACCTTCGACGGTATGTTCGGATTAATCGTAATTTGTTGCAATGCGGTAGAAAGTGGCGAAGGGTGACGAGGCATAACGTTGTCGATGGATGTGGTAAGAGAAGTCGCGACCGTCGCCCGTAGATGTTCTGCACTCGGGGATGACGTGAACGACGCCTTGACAGTTCGAGGGTATGGCGAGGGCCGACTATTGACCCGTGATCGCACACGATGAGGGCGAAGGTCGGATGGAAGTGGACCGTAACTTTGCAACGAGTGTTCCAGGATCGCTTGCATTCCTGATGGATGACGCGGAGGGTCGAACGCTAGCGAAGGTGTCAACACCAAAGAGAAGGGGACGTGCACGCAAACGACTTACATTGGACCGCGAAAACCGAAAACGGGGTGTCAAGCCAGGTATGTTTACTCTCCGTGACCACGCCCTCAGCTTCGTCCCGGAGAGCATAGTACCTTCTGAGCGCTGTGATCCCTCGCTCATCATCCCACAACGAGTACGAATCCACGGACGACGTTTCAGGATCTACAACATAAACCTGGGGCGGATCCATTGTCTTCGTCGCAGTTTCTGCAAGCTTGACTGTATTAGGTGTGGAGCCCGAGGCCGAGTGTTCAAAAGAACTCGTGTGCGACAACGGTGAGGTGAGTTCCTCCTCGATCGTCTCGTAGACGGAGGTTCTTGACGCGCGAGCTTCGGATATACGTCGACGGTGACCGTGACTGCGTGTGTAAGGACGGGCACGATCAAAGACAGCAGTGGATAATGGTTGCGAAGGGTTTGAAAGCAAAACATTTAGTTGCGACAGATCGATACTCGACAACGATCCCTCTGAGAACGAGGAATAACCGTCCGACATGGATAGTGGGGGTGTTTCCGCCCCTGAACTCGACGTACATGTACTCGACCGGGAGCGGTTGGCGCAGCCGGGGCGAGTGAAAACGGGCGATCGGACTATAGTATACGGTGAGCAATCATGCCCGTATATCGCACGTGATACTTACACGATCCTAAGAGATCTTCGCCATCTCCCATCAACGCCGTGTTCTCGAGGCTCTGGCGCTCGAGGAGACCATGCTTTGCGCGAATCATGCGTTCGTCGCCGAAATTGAATGAGTTTACGGTGGAGGCGATCGACGGTTTCGTCCCGATAACGCGCGAGATCTCAGGGGACTCGTGATCCTCCGGATGGGCGTTCTTGATACGGCTAAAGACTGTCTCGGGAGGGTTGGCGAGGATGTTCTTGCGTCGCTCCGCT
The DNA here is from genome assembly GCA_038092675.1 of Boletus rufocinnamomeus. Classification (NCBI taxonomy): domain Eukaryota; kingdom Fungi; phylum Basidiomycota; class Agaricomycetes; order Boletales; family Boletaceae; genus Boletus; species Boletus rufocinnamomeus. The sequence continues at coordinate 11,725 of JBBPQV010000227.1, forward strand.
TGGATGCACGGCGAAGCACCGATCATGGACGTCACGGAACGGCGCCGTACGTGACCACCGCCCAGCATCTAGTCGTGTGTCAGATCAGGATAATAAATTGAGAGTGAAACCCTACGCTGATCATCGTGTCGTCTTCCTTAGGCGGGCTATGCACACTCGGGATGCTCAGGCTGGAAATAGGTCGATAACGGGGAGGTTTCGCGTCAGCGTTGTCCAGGTCTCCTTCAAAGAAGGTCGAATCCGACGAGCAGACAGAGTTCCGACGGCTGGTCTTCTCGAATAGCGAATCGGTCTTTTGAGACTCGTACCGAGTGTCCATAATCGAGTCGTACGACGTCCGATTGTCGTACTCCTCCGAATGGATTCGTTCTCCGTGCAAACTGCCAGCGAGGCTTGGGGGAGGCGAGGCGGATATGGATGCCAACGGTGTACCACGCTCCAGAGCAGAGTCGAGCATCTTGTCCCCCAGACCGGGTCGTGCAAGATGCGTTCCCGAGAAGTCGCTCAGCACAGATTCGACCGAAGGATTCGACCGGTGTCGAGTCCAAGAAAAGCGTTGACAGTTGGCATATGACTGCGCAACGCTGCTCATGCTCGCGTTCGAGTCGCCACGGCGGTGGTAGGTGGAGTTGCGGTTGAAGAGACTAATGGGAGGCCCTACAGACACGCCAGACTCGTGTCGTCGGTGACTACGGTTGTAGGGGTGGACGAGGGATGTGCGGAAGTAGAAACTTGAAGCATCGCTGTCAACTCTACGACGAAGCGGTTGTCGACGGAGGAAAGAGAAGGTATCGTCAACTGAAGTCGACATTGTAAATGAAAAATCGTCTGACGACGGCCTCTCTCGCAAGCTTGGCAGAGGAACGGCCGAACCATAATCGAAAGGGTCGGCGGAACCGCCATGGAGAACGTTACCGTAGGACGAGACCGACGCGATACTGCAGTAGGATTCATGTTTCCGCTGTCGCCTATCAGATGTTGTGCCAGGCGGGGGATAGAAACCCGGGCGGCTGTCATTGAATTCGAAACCTCGTCGCACCTCCGCGAACGAATCAAATCCTGCGAAACTCAGCGCGGAAGTGCTGCGTCGATGACCAGCGATGGCGTAGGAATTCCGAGTGGCATCGCGGGCCGCGCGCATGGAGCTGGCGTCGGAATTGAGCCGAGGACGCTCAGGTGGGGACTCGATCTCGATGGCGTGTGCGAGAATCGACTTCATTAACGCACTTTCATCACCAGCGAAAGACGCCATGGAGAGGGATCTCGCAATCTCGGGGGGTGGAATGATATCTGAGAGCGTGAGCGGCGGGGTATCTTTCGTACTCGATGATGAATTCTTTCCACCAAACTTGAAGTCCCGGTTGAGCTGTCCGTCCGATGGTCGAGACATAACAGACGGGGCATTTCGTACAACTTCAGGCGCGATGAAGTTAAGCAGCTCCTCGTCCGACGCAGCTGTAGCAAAACTATCCGATCCCGGGAGTAAGGTCGGCTCCGCGTTGACATCGATTGGGAAGCCTCTCGGAGAGAGTTCACGAGACTCGTAGTCGATCGGGAGATTGAACGAACTCTCGCCCGCCCGAGACAACTCGTCCTGCAGCGTATTGAGTTCAGGAATGGGGGGTGGGTCATCGAAATCATAGCGGAGATCGACCTTGGCGGGAGTACGGAACGCGTTCTCGAGCTGCTCGATGAAGCTGCGACGATCGGATGCACCAGACTCGTTGAGCTTTTGCAACTCGCCAGTGAAATCGAACGACCTCTTGGTATCATCCTCAGATAACGTCCCAGCCTCCTCAACGTCAGCGTGGTGGTCGTCCTCATTAATCATGGTCGCTCGGGAGACAGAAATCTCAGCTAGCGAGCTCTTCGGAGACGGGCTGTCGAATACCGGTAAAGGTATCTCTGGAGGCAAACCGGGAGAAGCAGGCGGCCGGTGCGCTGGCTCGCGATCAAATGAAATGGTATCCTCTCCCTCTTGATCTGAATTCGACAAGATGACCCGCAGCTCGTCGGGGATATCAGAGTCTGGATCACTGCCGTCGTAGTCCTGCTCGGCAATACTGCCCACGGAACCACCCATGGTACCAGCAAGCCCAAGGCTGCGACGAACCTCGGGAAGGATAGGTAGACTGTGGCTGTTAAGAGCCGCGTGAGGAATCAGAGAGGATCTCTTGCGAGCGTGGCCTTGAGCCTTCTTGAACACCGGCGAGGCAGAGAGACTTCTTCGAGACTCTGATTTAGAATGACCCGAGCCGAACGTCAGGGCTGACGGGGAGCGGTCGATCGCGTTGACGACAAACGGGGAGCCGCCTGTGGAAGCACCCACCACCGTCTTCGAGATAGGGAGACGAGTGGTCGCTGGACGAAGTGCTTTGAAGACGGGCGATGGATCCACAGCCGGCGCGGGCGTCAGTGTTCGCCTGTGGGTCCGGACGGTCGCCATGTTGTCCTGAGAATTAAACCTGATCGTACTGGGGGAAGGCTTCGAAGGGGATATACCCGCATTCAGTGTGGACCACGGAGCGATGTTCTGACCGAGCTGTACACCGATGCTCTTCGAGCACGATTGCGTATAGGGCCTGAGTGAAGTCATGGATGAATTCGCGCGTCGTAAGCCTTTGACTGGACTCTCTGCCGTCAATCTAGCGTTGGGCGGCGAAATCGCGCAAAGCTCTGGCAAGAACTGAGAACGCTGACTCATTGGCGTCATCTCAATACTGCCCGGAGTTGCCTCGAGGTCGAGTCTGTTGATTAATTGAGCCAGGTCATTCGTCGCTGCGTCCAAGAGTGATATGACCGCATTGTCTGGGATGAATTTAGTTACAGTTCGGGTGGCGCCAACATAAATTCTCACCATCATCACTTTCGTAAAATGGCTTGGGTCGACCCCGGGCAAGAGGTTGCTCCGATACTGGTCTAGGACGCACATGCTTCACGGGCGTTTCCATAGGCGAATCCCCCGCTTCAGCTTCATAGTGTCGAGGCCGGTGTCCGTCCACATTTGCTCTTTCAATTATAACGATGGGTGTTGCCGGTGGCCGTTCCCTCTCATCTTCCTCGCGTCCCGACACAATCCCTGGGAATATCGCCGCTAGGGTGGTCCTCGTTCGACTGTCCGATGACTTCCGGGTAGAGTCCTTCCTACTCTTGGATTTCTTGAGCTTCTTCTTCTCCCTACTCTCCTCCTTTTCCTTGCTCCTCGCCTCCTTGTCCTTCCGGCGGATTTCCTTGACCGTCTGTAACCCCACTTCATCCCATCTCACGGAGGCCGCTCCCGAACTACCCGACGACTCGCGAGAAACGCGAGACTTGGCCGACATCGGGCGAAGAGAAGAAGCGGTAGACATTGTCGAACCGGACCGTTCCCGTGCAAGAATCCCACCGCCTAACAAATTCGCAGAGTCCACTGACGAACGATGACTGACGGTAGTGGCCACGACGACCGACGATGCCGTCGATCCATTGCGAGAAGAAGGTAGCCGCATCGTCGAAGGCAGGCCAAGCCCCAAGATGCTCGCCTTCTTCTTCCCGAGTGACTTAGCCTCCTTCTTGGGGGCAGCGGGGCTCGCGCTCAACGCGCCCGCTTCGAAGCTGCTACCCGAGTAGCGAATCGTTTCCTTTGCCTTGTCCTTGTCCTTTTCTTTTTCCTTGTCCCTCTTTTTCTTCTTTTTCTTCCCGTCGGACTCCTTGTCCTTAACAGGTACCGCAGCAGTGGCAGTTGCGTCGGGATTAGGCATGTTCTTGAGTTGAGCCCAGCTGCCAATACGGGCAAGAGAACGGACAGAGCGCATAGCCCTGAGGGCAACGGAACCCTTGCCGTTCCCCGATGCCGCAGCGTCTGACGGCGCAAGCGTTGCCGAAGGCGGTGTGGGGATACGCAATTGTTCCACAGGGGACTTGGGACGCTCTGCGGAAGCGGGACCCGCGAGCAGAATCCCCGAGTCTAGCGAATTGCATCGTGCGTGCATGTCGGCAGGTCGGTCAGTTGGTTGAGGAACTAAGGAAATCGCTCAGTACGGCGACTCGGTGAATCCAATCCGAGCGACTCACACTTAGCGCGATCCTTATCTTTTGTCTTGTCCTTCTCCTTGGAGTCCTTTCTTCCGCGCCCAATGCTCCACCACTTCTGATTTTCATCCACCTTCACCTTCAATAAGCTCTCCTTCTTCCCTCCTTTCTCCTTTGGTTTCGTAACAGTCGGAACATTCGTCACTTCTCCCAACGTTCCCCATTGCATCCCATCCAACCCCAGTCGCGACTTCTTCTTCTTCACCATCAAAATTTCGCCAATGTCGGGGTCGTTGGTGGGATCGACATAAATTTCAAAGCCGTTGTCTCCATTCTTGACTGACGAGCCTCCGACACGTCTGACTACATCAGAAAAATCTTGCTCGCGCACTTTCGCCGACGAGGATGACGACCCAAGAAGACTGAGCTTCGACTTCTTGGGAACGAGACGCTTCCGTGATACCTCTCCGTTTGTTGCTGGCTTTGGTGCGATTGGAACATGTGACGATCCGGAAGTTATCCATGGCGCGATTTGGCTAACATCATCTGTTGGGTTGGTGTCGCAAGGAGTAGCAGTTGTCAAGCAGATGGTCGGAATCTGTGGTTTGGATGCAGGCGTAGCGAATGGGGATGGGGACCGCGAGCGAACAGTATCCGTCGTCGGTCGTGAAAGCAGTTGCAAGGGCATTAGTCAATAAAAAAAAGGTCGTTATGTGCAGCGGTAAACCGTAAGACCGTGTCGAGCGTCGATTCGTTACGGAACAAAGTGGTTTTCGAAATTCGAAGGCGATTAGACGATTGAGATGCGGGAACGGGAAATATGTGCAGTCGTTAGATTCAGTTGTCGTTAGTTATCTTGAGTGCGTTCGACTGTTGAGTCGAATAAACCTTGTTAGATCGCGAGCGTTGGCAAGCGCGAAGTTAGAGTGTTGTATGTCGAAAGCGAATCGTGAGCTGGGATAACTCGTTAATTCCTTGTGTTAGCAGATTTGGTGTCTCTGTGATTTCTGTCCGTAAATCACTGAGCTAACATGCAATCGAACACCAATGACTGACCTAGAGCGACGACGCAAATAACTTACGGTCGTGAACGACAAGGCTTGCGAAGGCGGCGACGACGTGGTCGACGATGGCAAGCACTTGTTCTTCTGGACGTCGTTGGCTGCGACGGCGCGGGGAGGAGAAACAGCGTTCGGCGGGTCGAGGATGAACTCGAACTTGTTTGTGCTTGTAGGCGCAGGCGCAAACAACGCGTAAACAAAACACGTCCCAAAATCACAGCACGGGACCACTCTGCGGCGCTTATTTTACAACGTCTTGCTTAAACTACGAAATTACAACATCGTTCGTACAAGTACAACAAAGGTCCCAATAAAATGAGTGTGTACTTGTACGGATAGATTATGGATTATTGAATTAATAAACGAGCGGGTTAAGCATTAGAGTTCAGGAATAACTTGATAAATACTCCCCATGGAGTCCGTTCACGATTATTTACAGGATAAATCGAAGGTTAGTGTCCTATGAAAATTACTGTCACCCTCAAACCGCAAACGCATCCATGGAAATACGCACAATGTAATGTCCACTCGACAGCTGCGCTTTCTGCTGAAAATGTGGCTGCACAATATCACGAATAGATAACAATAACTCCAAATAACTCTGCACTGGTTTCCGGGCTGTGATGTACGGGTAAGGGTTGGTTTCTTGTGCTCGCGCAATACTTACTCAACGACATCAAGAAAGCCTGATCAGTGATATTGATTCAGATCTCGGACACTCGCAGACTAGCGAATTGAGAGCCACTCACATAACTCATCGCGCCAACGGCCACCCCTCCCTGGACAGTGTCGGCGCTCGTTTGATCATCCCCACATGCTGCAAATGATATAACGTCTGCCGAACTCATTCTCTGCGACCGTGCACGTTCGGTGATGTGATCTTCTTTCAATCGCCCATCGGGGTGGTACTGTTAAAACGAGGGTCGTACATTTCCAAGATAAAACAATATTCCTGACACACCATAAACGGTAAGTCTAGATCATGAAGACGATCAATAACGAGTTCGCAGGCAAGGCTGAGTGTACATACCAAGCGTTGTCCCAGAGTGGCATGACTGAAAGCTTATGAGCACGAAGAAGGCAACCACCATTCAGAGAATAAATCATACATCAAAAACAGCCTACATTGGGATCATTTAATGATGATACTGACACCGGAAAATGCGTAGAATCTCACCGTTAGGCGGCATCCAGGCGGCAGTGGCTTCACCTTTGTTGTATGAAATCAGTCAGCTGCCCTGCCGGTCAAAAGAATCTTGCAAACCATAATTTGGTGCAGTTCCTGTCTCCCTGTCATTATCGTACGCACGATTTTAAGACAGCCTGACTCACGTCGTCTACGATAACCCCCGCTGTCTTGTAATCCACTGGGTATATCACTAAAACAACCCACTTCAACTGACAACCTTCATAACAGGAGAGATATTAGCCCACCCTCGTCAAATCCACTCGCCTCGTCACCATTGGTATCGGGTATCTGGCCTCCGTGACCTGAATCTAAACGAAGAACAGAGTGCAGTCATGAATAATCACAATGGCAATTATCCTTACAATGGAAGAATAATGAATCGTGAGGCCTTGCGTCCTTTACAAGCCATCTCATAGCGTCGATCATATTCCTCCTCGTAGGCATTTGTCGAGGGTTTGTAGTCTGATCCATTAACATGACGATATCCCCTTCTTTGAAACCCCATTGGCCTAAGGGAGCGATGGATTAGCGCAGTATTGAGTGTGACAACCAAGAACTTACGAGTAAGGAAGCGTTTGACGTTCCTGATATCGTTGATGCACCCGCGAAGTTCACGCTTCTGACCTATGTAGTTGATGCCAATCTGGATACCAACACAATTGAATGATCGTCCCAGTACGTTTTTCATCGATAACACTATTCGCTCACAAACAGTGCCTTCTTCCGTCCTGTACACCTCGAGTACTTATGTCCACTGGTTGCACGAACTTGTTGCCGCGACTGGGATGGTGTGAAATTGATAGCTACAGGGGCAGCAGCAGTTCCAGTAGAGTGTGCTCGGCGGCGGTGTCCCTGTGGTGGCCACTGAGGAACATTTGGGTGCAGATAGCGAGAAGTTGTAGCGACGGGGACTGCTTGGGCTAGACCGGGCACACGCGAACTCTGGGCGGATATCTGTCGTGGTCGAGGTTGAGGTATTTCATTCGCGTAGTGAACATGACGAGATGTTGCCGCTGATACACTATGTGAATGATGTCGCGCGCCCTTGTGGGAATGATGGTGATGGCTCGAATGATGATGCGATGGAGCGTGGACTAGAACGGGTCGCGGGGTTGCCATTCGGGGTGGTGGTCCGGGGGCGCCACGGGAAAGAGAGTTGCCCGTGGTAACTTTGGGAACGATAGTAGAACGCGGGAAAGTGTGGTAGGACGCACTGAAAAACGGGAAATGAAGATCATCCACGCTTTCAGTCGAAGGTCCCACTTACTGGGTGCTGCGAGATACAGCATTCAGCGTGTTTCTATAGTAAGAAGAAGGAGTGAATCACTTTGGAGCAGACCTCCTTGGTGGAGGCGCACTGGGTAAACCGAGAGAGACGAATGGTGCCGGGTATGCCGGCGCTGCTTGCCTGTCAACACGACGCAATTGGAATCAAGCAGAGAATAACACAATACGCGCTCACCTCATCTGTGGTCGAACGCCAGGACTATCTCGCAATGGTTAGCATGTATCTTTGGATTCCAGTTCTGATGAACACACTTGGACGGCGCCGGGAATCGTGGATACGAAGACGCCGGTTCTTGAGCAGCATGATTGCCCCGCACATCCCACATCGTCGTGTTGATCTGTGTATACGCTTTATAGCGGGGAAAGCACGAAAAGATAGGACACCCTGGCATGATGGAATCATAGGGCGGAGGAATCAACCGTGTCGGGGACCTTTTATAGTGGGGAATGAGACAGAGGACTCACAGGCGGGGAAGCCAAGAGAACCCACTTAGTATAGCGGGGTGAGACAAGCCTTGGAGGCGCTCAGGGCGCTGCATTTCGAGCGCGGTATCGGCTTTATTTGACCGCTGACTCGGATGCTGGCATTTTCCTGTCATCCTTGTGAAACCACTACACTCTCCAAAAAAGGGCACCTTAGCTAATCGAAGCGGGGACTCCGTGGAACCGACTCCGCACTCGGGGATCAGATAATTTACCACCTCTAGTCCCGCCTGCCGCCGTCCCACTGCCCCAAGTCATTGTGGTCAAGTGGTCATGACGGCTCTTTGTCCTTTTCAAGTCATTCCTCCACGGATACGAGGCCACAAAAACCCAACGAAACACCGGATCGCTGTAACACACTTGACTCGGTCCCTCGGGATGCGAGGACATGATTCTGCTTTGAAGTATCAACGATGACTCATACTGACATCTTGTTAGATCGCAACGCTTGAATTCACCACATATCTTGATAATCACTCAAGGTGCTGTGTATGTGCCCCAAGCCCTACAATGTGCTCCGCCAACCCACGTAGACCTATTAGTAGTTCTGCCCGCTGGACTGGATAATTTAATTGGTCAGCATTGCGTTGCTCATAGCGACCACTGACATACTGCGGTCTTCATTGGTCAGCGCCGCTTCCTGCCAGTGTGCGGTGCTTTCAAGTTATTTCCAAACCTTTGCCGGAACATATGCCCGGGGTTACAGGGCTTCCCACCATCGCAGGTCTGAGTGTGAGGATGACTGTAATATGGAGTACGCAACAGAAACCTTGCTTGTTTCAAGTTGCCATTTACTTCGTGCGCAAGTATTCCTTACAGACTCATGTGCGTCAAACCCAGACCTTCCCAGCTCAATGGCTCACGGTAAAGATTCTGCGATGTTTAGTTGAACGCGAGTTGAGTACATTCTCATATAGCAACTTATGGGCTAGAGCGTGCCAGTAAGCTGCATTTGTCGCTGTGGGACAACACAAACCCGCCGCGGAACAAGGGCCAACTCAACGCTAGATACCGTTCTTCAAATCTATAAGGTCAGGGAAATTTCATCGGCAAGTAGTTTTCGTAGACTACTAGTACAAGCTGTAGAGAACGCCGGGCAGTTGTCCCGGGCCGTGCCAAATCCACCGAATTCACCCAACCAAGAGATTCGCGCCACGGATCATGGTTAATTGATTAATCAGCACCTCGGTGGATTAATTACAGTAAAGTTAATTCACCCTCCTGGCAAATCCCCGGCCGGTACATGATGTCAGATGGAACTACTAAGCAAGCTCCGAGCCGCAACCTTTTCACTCCCTCTGCTTCTTGGTATAATTCTGGGAAACGACATTGTTGACCTTGTTCAGCATACCCGGGCGCGAGGAAGAAGCCAATGCGGCGATTGCAAGACTCGTTGTGGACAACTCTTCGAATTTAAACACTGTGTATATTAGTTGTCGACACCCAACGTACGAGGCACCCATCACGATGCAACTACGATCTACTGCTACACTGATCTTCTGCGATCCTCGTTGTCTCCAGGAGCCATCAACCTCAGAGCTCCCGAATGACCCTTTCCAAGATCCACTCTTGCACGGTCGGATTAACTAACACCAGGGGCACTTTGATCTGTCCGGAAGCGAGATTTACAGTCTCGCCCTTCCACTGACGATATTCCGCGAACGTGCCCGCCTTCACGATTCGGATCGTTGGAAGGCGAGCGTGCCCGTGCTCGAGCGCACGCTGATGCTCGGTGTCAGTGGAAACGAGGGCATCAAATAATTTCTGCGGTGCCAGGTGTACCTCCGACCCTGTCGTATAATCGGATTGGTAAGTGGTCGCTTATCCATCATGCTTACGAGCAAGCGCACTGGCATGCGAGCGCGCCGACGCACCGAGAGGTCCCGCGAGCTCGACAAAGAAGCCTACAGTGGGCGGCAACGCGCGGTCATCAAGCACAGTTGTAAATTCTTGCACTTGAATTGTATCCTTCGAGCTAAAGGCCTGAGTAGCTGCTAGGAGCTGATCACCTGTGATTTGTGCATATGGAAGGTGAATCGTCAACCTGTCCCAAATCAATCATCAGAGGCCATGTCCAGTGCATGCAAATGACGATACACTGACGATCTCCTCCCCAAGTACTTGAATACTGGGGAGTCGCAGTTGGTGTCAACCCCGATGATGTAGAGGACATCGCCTAGTCGATATCGCCACAACCCATCTCTAGTCGTCAAGATCGGCTCGTACTGCTTGCCAACTTCTACTTCCCACTGCGTCACCGCTACAATTAGCAAACATCTAAAGCTTCGAGGTGGAAAGGCAGGCACTGACCGCTTGGCAGACGTTCTCATGGGTTTCATCTTGAGAGACATCCAAGAACTCAACGATGTCGTCACTCTGAAGAACGAATTCATCTAGTTTGTTTGCGTTGTGCGGAAAGCCAATCATGGCCTCCGATGCACCATATGCAAAACCATGGATGGAGACATTTGGTCCCACAACGAACCTCACCTGGACAAGATGTTTCAATGTATTACAATCATGAGAGAGCATGTAACCACACCTTTGGAATCACAGTAGCAAATTGGCCACTACATACCGTCCTAAGTTCATTCACCTTTGGCCAAACGCGGACCAACCATCCTTCAAAGGAAAACGGAGGCCCGATTTCAAGCAGTTCTGCTGCGCGCTCAGGATCGGCATGGAACTGTGCCTGGGTAGCACTTAAGTGACGACGTTCGGATTCATTGACCTCCGACTTGCCTGCAGGTACCCTCGAACGTGATCGATGCCTTCTAAATCAGGCAGCGTGCCATCCCTGATGCAGGATACGAGTACATCCCACTGCTCGTCAACGTGACGAATGAGATCGACGAACACCGTCGGGAACGGTATGAAGAAACGGCTCAGATCTCGACGTGCGAGAAAAAAGAGACCGTGAATTATCAGGAAGGAAGGAAGATGTCCAATAACGGTCGCTGCCCACGGTACAGCGTAACCCGAGACTAGAATGTGCAAGACGTTAGTATGTGCCATCCAGGATAGGAGGAAATAAACGTGCTAGTGAGAGACATCCGGCTTTCATCATCAGTATACCATCCAAGGGTTCTACGAATCGATCCCCCCGTTACGGTGCAGACAGGGATCCTTTGAACGACTTCACCAGGCGCACGTTCAATCTCCTTAACGTCCCTATATCGTGTGCACACTATAGCAGCGAGCGGATCCTCGCTGTTTGGATCAAACAGGCCGCGAGGCGGGAGCTTTAATCGTGCATTGTGATTGCATTTCGGTAGAATCTTTGGGGTCGTTCCGGATGTAGCGCTAGAAACTGCAAAAAAGTCCGGAAGTCCGGGGGAAAACAAATTCTCGACCTCCTCCTCCTTGCACGGCTGGACGTTGAATTTATTCACGAATGGCTCATACGAGTCATAATTTGAAAGTGGGACATGGGACCGAAAATCCTGGAGCAAAGTAGCGTCGACCTCGGTACCACCGTGCACTAAGACGGCGTCACGAAATCCAGCGAGAGAAGTTGCTTGCGCCGTGTATTGCGTGTTGAAATTGTCTCGAACGATCTTGAGCAATGCGCGATTCGTTCGTTCTGCTAGAGTGGCTACTTGCTGAGGCGTCTGAGTGGCGCTGACACCAACGACCGCCATGTGATCAAAGAAATCTAAATGATATGAATATCAGTTTGTATAGCTTTGAGATTGCGGCTGGAGAGGCAAACACTGAGATGGATGACGAGGGCTCACTAGCAAGATCCTTGGGCTGCGCCGCCGCTGCGATCCCTAACTTTATACTGATCAGGAACCGCCGCCGAATCTGCGCATGCGATGTTCACATGCTGTGGACCTGGCATATGGTCCTCTCCGTATGTGCCAGTAAGTACGTACCATATGTCCTAATCCCTGATTGATGCAGTACAGCACAATTGGTTGGCATGTGCATAGGGTTATGTGAGCAACATTAATGGGCGCTCGTGGGTCTCTTTCCTGTGAAAATGCCCACCGGCAGTGATGTGTATTTCTCATGACGATAGTGGACCCAACCGTGTGCGTCATGACTGGTTGTGCTGTGTATTAAGGGTATCTAGATCTGATGTTTCGCCAGTTCTGCGAATGATAAGTAGTTTGACTTGACAGACCGAGTCACCGAGGCCGAAGTAGGCGGAGTTTCCAAGTCGGTAAAAGTATCGGTTTTTCCCTTACATCATCTGCAAAGATCCAACGATTTCGAGTATGGAATATCTGAAAGCCGGACAGACGCCTGGCCAGCCCATCATGTACAAACCTTGGCACACGCCGAGTCTCTGTCAGAGCTTAGCATAGCCCTAGTCTCCCCAAGCCAAACCTGAAACTTCGAGATTAGAAAACGGTCGTTCTGATCATAGGCAAAGTACTGCGCACCCTCAATATTTGCACAGTATCAGATTCGTTTCCTAGGATGCATTGCAAAGGTGAACGTTGTCTGTGTGGATTCGAGATGAGAGAGGATTCAAATATTCACATGTGCCATGGTCGGTCCTCCATGAAGTTGGAGTTTGACGCGCCTGGGAAAGATCATGGAACGACTCTACAGTACTAGGAAATCCCAAGCTTCCGGCATAGGGCAAGCCCACATTCCTTATCCGAACGTGTCAGTCACTGGTCACCTTCGTAGGCTATGGTATATGGATTCCTTTGATTATATTATTTATATAATAGACCGTTGGTAACGAATCAAGCACGAAGACCTTGACGTCAACGCGAGACGACGTTCTTCAAATCTACACCGTCAGGAAGTCCATTGCAAGTGGATTATCGTAGACTTGTACAGGCTCAGGCCGTAAAGTTAGATCGGAGCACATGTTCATCATCATCCTTTCGCTGACCGTTTCCCTTTATGCCCAGCGTCCATGAGAAAGCTCCGGTTATCAGGTAGAATCAGGCAAGCTCGCCGCAGCCATTTCTCCTCCTCCCATAGACGTCCGCTTCTTGGTATAACCCTGGGCAACGATGTCGTTGACCTTGGTCAGCATATCGGAACTCGAGGAAGAAGCCAATGCAATCGCGAGACTCGTTGGTGACAACGACCCAAGCGAATAAATGCCCGTCGTGCTCTCTCGGCACATTGCATTGGTAGAACGACCCTTTGGTTTTGGAGAACCAGGGGAAACGGACCGCCGCTTGGTGTCAGCAGAGGTGGAACGCTTTCCCGGAGTTCGCTGCGCATGAAGGTGATCGGGGTATGAGGGATAAGGCAAGGGAGGTTCCGGCTTCCTGGTCCGCAGCTTTTTCGTTGCCTTTGCCTTCTTAGATGGTAACGGGAAAAGAGAAAGCTCGGGCGACTTGTCTACATGATGGAGAGGCGAAGAATTGATGGCAGCAAGGGCATTCATGCGGCTTGCGAGAGACGCACCCGATGACAATGATGTGAAAAAGAGAGACCTTTCGAGAGGCGGTGACATCAACGATGGGGGGCTGCGAGGTAAGACTGATGCATGCGCATCGGGAGCTGAAGACCGCCTGGAGGCACCATCGGTCAATAACCTTTTGTGGGGTGTTCGGGAACGGCGACGTTGAGGTGGCTTCGTGTAAATGTCAGGATGATTCTCCTGTTCGATTGTATCCTCATGCGTGTTTATTGACTGGTCTTCGCTGCATGTTCCCTCCTTCGGCGACCCTTTGAATTCGGAGGAAAACGGAGTCACATTGCGCGGCTTCTGCATCTTTCTGCCCTGAGTGGGAGAAGATAGCGTGCCTTCCTTGAGACGAAATGTCTGCTTTGGCGGAACCATTGTAGCATCTACGAAATCTTGCTTGTCATCCTGCGAGCCAAGGAGCCCGAGTGCGTCCTCCATGTCGCCGATGTAAAACCCACCATCCAGAGAGCGGCGCGCGCTGGGGGAATGACTTTCGCCGGCAAGTGCAGTCATTTTCGTCGTCTTTAAGCTGCTGACCCGACGCACTCGGTTTGTAGGGGGATTATCAGCAGGTTCATCAGCTGGCGCGAGGACTGTATACCCCTGGCGCACACTAGGTACAGGGCGGTAAGGACCTTTGAGTTTCAAGATGTCAAACATGCTGCGTCGGTATGGCTTCGGTAAACCTGTAGCCTGTCCTTTGCGATGACTGGAGTTATCTCCGGATGCGGGGTCTGGTAATGACGGGGAAATATATATCTTTGGCAGAGAGACATCGTTCGATGGTTTGGGAGACTGCCGCATAGCAATCGGGGACGTCACAAGGAATGGATCTTCCTGTGTGACTACCGTAAATCTCTCGCCATCGCTCGAGGGAATGATGGTCTGAGTGTACGTCGGTTCTATATAAAGTGGCTGAGTTGCGTTAAGAGTCTTCCACGCAAGCGTTCGTTCGGGTATGTATCGTGAACCGTGAATGGTAAATTTGCTGGGAGTACCAGCAGCGAAAAGAGACACCTGTTCCATACTCGGATATCCATGAACGAGCAAACAATCTTCAACTTCATTTTCTGGTGGAGCGTAAGGAGGACCAGGCAAGAGAGTTGAAGTGCGAAGTAAACGACGTCGGTTGTCTCGCCATTTGAGTAAGATTACGACAATGATGGCACCGAGCACGACACCGAGTGCAATAAACAAAGGGATAAGATAGAGTATGTTCAGCGGGCGACGGTACGGAAGCTTGGGTAAGACAGCTTGGGGTGATGTCGTCGCTGGGGGTAACGCAGTGATCTGAATTAAAGGAGCGGTGGAAATGTCGCTTGAGACAACGGCATCCTGAGCACTGGTGGCTACATCTGGATCGGCGTCCGAGGTAGCTGTAAGAGGAGTCGGCGTTGGCGTGTCTCCTGCTGCATAATACGGCCACCAGTAGTCGTATGAAGTGGTCGGTACCGATGGAATTGCTTGGTTGATTCTGTACCGGTTGACAACACCTGGATGGAACGAAGTAGGTAAACCAATTAAAGGGAGTAGTAGATCTTGTACCCAGTGACTGTATATACACCATGCTTTCCTGCCAGGGAGACTCGTTATTGCGGATTGTAGTCGGGACCAAGCACGATGAATTGCACCCGTGATTCCACTCCAAGAGCAGATAGGTCGGCTTCAGGCTTGTCCAACGAAAGACCAGCAGCGATGAAGGTGGACCGACGAATAAGATGTGATGATGGGGAGTACGAGGCGCTTGCTACACCTGACCGTTTTGTCCTCCGCCAAAACGTAGTTGGGCGAACTGCCAAGATACGTTAGAGGATGCATTACTTGAAGGACTTGTGCGTGCACTCACAAAGTGGGGGAGGTGGGCGAGAGAGTTCACTCCTGTCTGTTGGCGTATACGAAGAGAAAACACGCCTGGGTACGTCTGCTATGAGTGAAGTAGATTCCGACTCGGAGGAGGTTGGCAGAACTGTGAGAGGAGGAGCTGAAGCAGACCGCTGGGAAGGTGGAGACCTCGATGACTTGTACGTCCTCCTTGGGGGTGAAAGAAATTCCGCGTTCAAGTTGGAAACTTCGACAGGCGAACGAGGACCGTCTTCGTCTGAGTCGACGCTCTCCAGAGTGACCATGACTGGCCGAGAGAGATCGGTTTGACTTCGACGGGCGAAATTGAAACCCAACGGGTTCTGTTTGGGATACAGTGGTGTAGGTGAGACGAGGACAGTCAGATCCGACATGCTGTTTGCTGTCGGTAACTGTCGGTAAAGCGTAAGCTTAGAGGCTTGACATGGGGCTGGATGGGGACTGACAGTCTAGCCTGTTTGGCAGCAATATTCATTTACGGGGCACCGCCACTTGTCAATGGTGTCAACTCATACCTTGTCAAAGTCACCGCAACCAGAATCGAGACGAGTATAATGACAGTGTTGTTACGCTTTGCTCCCTCTCCGACTGGTGCTTTGCACCTTGGTGGCCTTCGGACAGCCCTCTACAATCATCTTTTCGCGAAGAAACACGGCGGTCAGTGGATACTTCGAGTTGAAGACACCGACACCGTGCGCTGTATTCTCTGCTTTTCTACCCTCAGACTTACACCCCGCCTGTGCAGTCCCGGTATGTTCCAGGAGCTGTCGACGGCATTCGGTCGGCGTTGAATTGGGCTGGGCTCTCCTATGATTTTGGTGAAGTTTAACCTAGAATCTGAGCACTGAAGACTCTGACGACCGCGCTTTTCTCCAAAAGGCCCTGGATTGGATGGTCCACATGGACCGTATCATCAGGTATGCGATTGCTATTGATTCCATGTCCCTCTTCACCGACTCGCTGGCAGTCAGAGCGTCTAGACTTGTATCGCTCGTATGCACATCGACTCTTAGAGGTATGCACTGTCACTGCCACACCGTCTCTCCCTTTCAGCTACTCCCACAGTCCGGTCACGCATACCGCTGCTTCTGCTCTCCAGACAAACTCACTGCTACAAGGGAGAGGTTGGCTCGTTCCGGATCCAACTCGACGTATGACAAAACATGTCTTCACCTCACTGAAGAAGAGGTTGCAAGACGTGTCCGTGCCGGCGAAAAGTCCATCGTCAGGCTCAACGTATGTCGTTGTCTGAGTATTGGCCCTATTCTCCCGACGTTCGACTGTTTGTCTAGGACGGCAGGCTCCCTGAACGCATTCCGGCGCACGACATTGTCTTTGGGGATTTGCGAGATGCTCATGCTTCTCTGCCAACCGATCCTGTTCTCCTCAAGTCCGACTTATTCCCTACTTACCACCTTGCTTCCGTGGTCGATGACCATGAGATGGGCATCTCCCACGTAATCCGAGGAGAGGCAAGTCCTTTCCGTCCCTCCAAGCAAATTCCTCCCCACACGTCACCCTCCTAGGAATGGCTTCCGTCGCTTCCGTTACACCTTGACTTGTATTCTTGCCTTTCGTTGAAACCGCCTCATTTCGCACATCTTCCCATACTGCTGAATCCTGATGGTTCCAAGATGTCAAAGCGCAATAATAGCGTTGCGGTCCTGGAATTCATGGTATGTTGCCTGACCATGCTTATCCATCATCGCCTCCACATTCATCCAGAACACTAGAAAAGGGGATGGGAGCCAGAGGCATTGATTAACTGGCTAGCCTTGGCAGGCTGGGGACAGGCAGCACGCTCCCCCCCGGACACGACTCCCGCCACCCGGAGTCCCGAAAGCACGGCTATCCGGACGCTGCCAGAACTCATCGAGCAGGTGCGTCTTGAATGTCACGCCATCCTTGATCTGATTGAATAACGTCTATGAAAAAGTTCGATCTCGCGTCCTTGACGCACCGTCGACAAGTTCTGGAGCCCGCCAAACTCGAATACCTCAATAAACACCATCTCATGCGGAGCTGGAAGAACGACCAAGGAACGTTGTATCATGCACGCAGGATACATGATCTCGTACGGGCTTCTTTCCCAGCCAGGTAGGTCGTACAAGATGGTGCAAAGCGCTACGTTTGCTTGACGTCTCTCGACAGCCAATACACGACCCCGGAATACATTGCCAAGGTCATCCACGTGTTGCAGGTGAAAGTCTACCTGGCTTTCCTCGAGACCCAGCTGACTCTCTCCATGACCAGGGACGGATAACCAACATACAGGATGTGCCCAGCTTGGCTCCCTACTTTTTCGTCGACCCAAATTATTCGACGCCCGAGGCGCAGTTCATGAGCAGGTCGATATCGAGTGACGATTATCGTGAGTACCACCCATCTCCCATCCCCTCGACCAAACTCACCTATGCATCATTTGCTTCACTTTTTCGTCTGCACGCAGGTCGTGCTCTAGAGGTCACCATCCCTCGCCTCGAGGCCGAGCCAGACACGCCCAACGTTTCCTATCTCTCGTCTCTCCTTCATACCGCTTGCGATGTGACTGGGCTCAAGCAAAAGCTTTTTATGACGGCGCTTCGGCACGCTTTGACCGCAATGAAGGTCAGTTTTTTCTGTTCATAGCTCCCCACCTCTTTCCTCACCCTAATTCCTTACCTCAGACTGGTCCGACCGTCCCTGAAACAATCGACGTACTCGGGCTAGAGAGAACTGTCACCAGACTCAAGGGCGCCCTCCTAAACAGTCACACAGCTTGACCCCCCCCTTCTTTCCATTCGACGAAGCTCTATTTCAATCTAAGCGCTAC
>JBBPQV010000228.1:0-29739 GCA_038092675.1 Boletus rufocinnamomeus
CGATGCGCCGCAGCCACCGCCGCATCAGTAACTCCGCAGGAAGAAGCATCGGTGGGACTGTGGATTCTCACACGAACTTTCCTGATCCGTGTACCTTGCGATGTGGTTGTATGGTCAGGGTGACTTGGCCTGTCGCGGCCGTAACCTGTCCCCTCAAGTCCATTGCCCGCATCGGTCTTGTACTCGTTTTTCACACAGATGTTCACTTCTTGCTCCCGCTCATATGAAATCCGATCAAGCGGTGTCTGTACCGCCTTCCCCGTCGCCGCCGCCAGTGTCCAAACCTTGGTTGGCGCCCTTACTCAATGTGCGACGATTAAACATATGACACGTTGAGTGGTGGCATTATTGAATTGTAATTGCCGTCTGGGCCTCTGCCTCTTATTTCTGCTATAGGTGGCTGACTTTGACTGAGTTACACACCCGCCTCCGGCGCGCGCAATTTACAGCAAGTCGGGACCTGCTTACGAGACATGATGCTTGCAGGCGCCTCGTGTGCTCCCCACTTTAGTATGAAATTGGGATGAACCGCGGAATGTTCGAATGTTGGATGGCGGGCGCTAGCCCGTTTTGGGACTGATACATTTCACGGTCATTCCTCCTGGCTACTCAAGGGGCATGCCATCATGCATCGGGTTCTCTCAAAGGCAAGAGTCATTCGGGCGAACGGCTCCAATGACATGTGCCATTTTCGAAGGGTTTTTTGTGTCTCAGGCTTGGCCGAATGGTGGCACATTCGTCACCGCCGTCCCCCCATAAATTTGGCAGAAGTCGGTGGAATATCCATTCGACGTCTCCCCTCATAACCAGTTCACTACCACCCTACGCTGCATCCCTCGCACACGATGCCGTACCATCCAATGACCCTCAACCCCCTCGTCACCTCTTCTCCCACTGGGACTGCACACTCCCGCCCAGTTTCTGTCAACTGGGACATCCGTCACGCACCTCGCCATGCCGCTCGCGTAGCCGGTCAAACCATTTCAGCCCACCACCTGGCTCAGCTGGCTGTAATCCCCGCCGTCACGTCTCTCCACGTCGTCTCCGACCTCCTCTCGGAGGATTGGGTTATCACAGCGTACAACCCCACCGGAGTGACCATTGAAGACGTCCTCACAGCGATACACAAAGGACTGCACGCACCACTCACCCATCTCGAATGGGAGTGTATGTCGCCGACGCAGCGTACTCGCATCGAAACCACGTTCTACGCACGGTGCGAAGCGTCCCGCGACTTTGAGCGCACTCGCTATGGTGGTGTACGTCGCATGGATTACCTCCTCCACACCACCATGTTTGCAGGCTTGTCCTCACTCATGATTAAGCATAACCGATGGGAGGTCGTGTTGACACTCTCAAGAGACTTTGGCGCCCGTGGACGCGTTTGAAGTCATCTAGAGGCGTAATCGGCGGGCTGGCCCCCGCAGTCGCGTCACTGATTTGCAAATCGCTACAGCATTAATGTCTCCACCGCCACTCTCATAGAGTCCGAGACTCTTTAGACACGAACATGGCACCGCATCGCCGCATCTTATTATTTGCCGTGCACGATAACGCATCACTATTTTTACTTATGGATATGTTACTTACCCAGGATCATCTTGTATAGCCATCTCTCCATCTTGTGGATCAGATATTCCATGGAACAGCTAGCCATAGCCCGCCCGTCGCCATGTAATCATTTGCCACATTGCGCATTCTGTCATACTTGTTAGAGTCTACATTCATGGATCTGTATTCTGTTTGCTGTGTAATTACGGACGTATTAATGTTTGACGTTGTGTGAGACAACATCATCATAAAGCACTGGCTTCTTCATTCCTTTGAGTTCACAACCAGCCGCCGCATCCGCCGTGGATCAAATTTTGTTCAGCCATTTTGATCTCCGACTCAAAGAGGCCGATTTGGCAGGTACGGCAAAGTTGAGTTTATAGCCAGCCATCTCCGGAACGCCAAGCCATTTTGATCTCCGACTCAAAGAAGCCGATTTGGCAGGTACGGCACGAACTTCCAGCGCGCTGCAAGTCGATATGTAGAACGACTAAGTAGTCAAACTCAGATTAGGTTTTCAAACTCAGGCCTAAGACCTAATGGTCTGCGATACGCCATGATCGGACCTGGCAGCCACTTTTTCCAGGATTTCTGGACTTTGGATTACAGCTACGCACGGAGATCAGGGGTACTGGAGTGGCCCACGGCATCGACGCAACGTCGCCTCATAGCTTTACACCAAAGAACAAGTTTCAACTTGACTTGAATCATACCAAACTCAGGGTATTTCAATCATAAAACCTCACGGAACTTCATGGCAAAGTGCAATGTTTCGGCTTGTTCAACAGTAGCCCTTGCCCGCTGGTGAGTGTCAGAACCTCAAACGACGACCACTCAAAGTGAGTAGCTATATCGCGAGTGAATAACAATTCCAAGAATGGGGACTAGATACATGAATGTCCCTACTATATATACTGTTCAAGGATGCGCACAGACCATGTGAAATAGAAGAAGAGTAAACGGAAATTAAGTGAAAGGAGACGGTAATTAAAAGTGATTGATGAAAGGAAATGTGAAATGGGAAATAGTGAAGAGGTGATAATAGAAGAGATGAAAAAGTTTTAACAGTGAGCTCAAGACTCCGACTCACTTGCCCAAATGGCAAACCACGTCGGTTGAGGTCTGGGCGCTGGAAAAAGCTTGCCCGAAGCGCCCTATCGACTTACAATGCAGGTGACCAGCAATGAAATTATAGTAGCCGATACTAGTTGCCGAATGCCTTCCGGTTCAACGTCCGAATATCTCTTCTATCAGCCTGCAGGGCCCCGGATGTGCAAAAAAAAAAAACATCGACAAAAATAGCTACACATCTTACCATCTGATATATGGATTCAGACCAGTTGGTTCTAACTACTACTTGCTGTGGCGCCACCCACTTTTCTTGATCTTTATTGGCCCCTTTGCAAATGCAATGCAAATGGTTGCAACATCGGGTCACACTTCCGAGAGGGTTCGGGCCGATGGCCAATACTCCCTGTTCATTCTGAGACATATGGTCGAATTACACGAGCAGTTTGCCATAAGTGGTACGATAATAGTATGATTTCTCGGGCGCCCCGACGTTTATGCAGTCAGCTGTTCATGGCGCCGGAACACGTGATTGTCCACCTCTGCCGCCGCATCAGTTTCAGTGGTGCACACCAAAAACTCCCAAAAATTCTCAATTTTCAATTTGAAGCATTGGAGTCGGCCGGAACTAGTACTGGCTGAGGCAGTTCAGTCAGAGTCGGCTGAAAGTCCGTTTTTCGAAAAGAACTCGTCTTTCATTCACCTGTGACTTCTTCATGGAGAAATCCATATCTTGGAGCCAAGACCGTCGGCTGAGGCTGTGCCACGGCCCGTCCCGTCCTAAGTCCGGGCGGAACTCGGAACATGCAGGCGCCAGCTCCGGGTATGGGTCGATCGCGTGTTTCTGTCATTCCCGTGTCCTTTTCTTGTGCTTTAGTTCAGCCAAAACGAAGAATGCCTCTGAGTCATTGTTCCGACATGTTCCGACATACCAGGAACCGGCAAAGCGTCTCCATTGTTCGATTTTACCGACCCAGTTCCTTCCCTTACACGTCTCGTTTGCAGTCCAAGTGGGTACCGTGTTCGGATGGAGCCCTTGTCCTACGACGACCATCCGATCTGATCCGACGCAGTCTACGCAGTTGGAGAGACGCTCGAGGAATGTTTGGCGCGCCGATGTTGTCGGCGATGCT
Organism: Boletus rufocinnamomeus; assembly: GCA_038092675.1. Lineage (NCBI taxonomy): Eukaryota > Fungi > Basidiomycota > Agaricomycetes > Boletales > Boletaceae > Boletus > Boletus rufocinnamomeus. The sequence goes on from JBBPQV010000228.1 coordinate 3,753, forward strand.
TGTAAACCTAACCATACAAAGCTCCTGAATTCTTATCACTGCCATCATATCAATGAATTCACTGCCATCCCATGTTGTGATTCTCTTGTCGTGAAAGCAATGCATGGTACAAAGCGCACGATAGCCTCGTTTGAGCCAGAATTGGATAGCCACGCATCGGTTGTGGTGCTAGTGGTGACATGTTGAAAGCGCCCGCTGGTGAATTTCATCAACGCAAGGTCCACCCATTTCGAATCCGGCGCCCTCAGACCTGAAACGTCATCCCGTCGACTCAGCCTCCCGCAATCAGCAGTCTGATAAACGATCACAGCTACATATACAGTAGTGCTGCAGTGCTACAAGGGTAATAAACGGCGCTCCGCCCTTCCCAGTCCATCCCAGTCATCCACCCTCGCTCCAAGGCACATCCATCATGCCGATACAATACTCCCCCAACTCCACCCGCTCCGGATCTGTGTCCGTCCCGCTGCAACACCGCCGTTGCTCAGGCATGGTTATGATGACAGAGACTTGCAGCGACGAAGCGTCCCCCCATTCTATCTCGTCTGGTGCGTGTGATACAGGTATGACCTCTTTTTCGTCTGTCGAAGGTGGTGGGAGCGGTGGCGGCGGCGGATCAGGAAAATAGAATCGTTTGACAGCGGATAGCGAGGTTCTCAACATCCGAAAAAGCATACAGCCGTTCGGATCTGCGGGTTTGATTGGCGGCGATGGGTCAACGGGCAGTGGTTGTACATTCGGAATCAGAAAAGACAAGATTGCCGCCATGGGCTAAAATCCCCCCATGTTCAGAGATCAGCCTCTTTCGCCCAGTTCGAGATCGGGCGGAGAGTCTTACTGTGATGTTTTCCCATCTCGTCGCTCCGATGGGTGACTTTTCTGGGACCTCTGGATTTGCCCACACGTCCCACAGCATTGGCCTTTCCCCCAACGTGATGGACTTGTGCCTGCGAATTGGTATGATGGGTTGGACACCCAGCCCCCGTGACCGCGAATAACGTCTCCATGCAAATACACAAACCATCGCGACGACGAACAAGCCTATCGCAAGGAATGCCACAATGAGAGGCGGGGAGCCGGCTGAGGAAAACAGATCAGAGATAGTGTCGTTGGGACCATCCGTAGGAGTCGAGGAGTCAGAGGCGAGGGTGCTTGTCGGAGTCAACGAGTTAGAGAAATACGTCTGACTGGTCGTAGCCATGATGCAGCCCTTCGCATGGCTCGACCAGGACCGTTATATGGTCGGGCTAACCACACGAGTACGAAGCCTCGAGGTGGTTAAAATAATGAGAACCCGCAGCTGTCATTTATATAAGTGAGTACTTCTGCAGGACGATCCCACCCAGAATAGCGGGACTGTGGGATCATGAGGAAACATATGGCAAAAAGCAGTACCTCCATCCCGCGAGAGCCTTGCCACGTCACATACGAAAATAGATCTATGTCGTATGCGTGAGTTCGATGCGTCGAAGCGGGCCGCGGAGAAACGATTCTGGCGGCGTGAGGGAGACAAACATGGCTAGTATGAACTCAGAAATGTACACATAACCGACGTAAAAGAAAATGCATGAATGGATTTGCCCTACGCCTTCCTTCCTTTAGATTTGTCTGCGCTTGATTCCCACACGGCACCCCACCGGCTTGCGAAGGAAGCCCTCCCGGGTGGCAAACTGAAAATGCAAGGTGGGTCCCGTGGGAAATCCTGCGACACGAGCGTGAGCACTTACCGGTTTGTCGGGTTCAGCAAGTACGAAGTGGTAGCGCCGAAGAATCGAGGAAATGATAATCAGAAGCTCCATCGACGCAAGGTTACGACCCACGCAGGCTCTGAATGAACGAGTCTCATAATCTCACTGCCGAAAATAAAGGCGCAAGATACTCACCGAGGCCCAAATGAGAACGGATTAAATGCCTTTTGCAGCGTTGCATTGTCACGCTCGAACCACCTTTCGGGACGGAACACTTCCGCGTCATCCCCCCAAACCTTGTGATCTCGGTGAATCGTATAAGTCGGTACGCTGAGAACTGCGCCTTGAGGGAAGTGTACGTCATTAATCGTCAAACCACCTTCAGGGGCGATACGAGGGAGGCCAATCGAAGAGGTCGAGTGTACCCGCAAGGCTTCGTTGATGACAGCATCCAAGTACGGCAGCCGTTTCACCTGTTCAAAAGTAGTGACAGTATCGTCTTCCGGGCCAAGTGCTTCGTCAAGCTCCTTCTGAAGCTTCTCCTGCACGCGTGGATAACGAGCAAGGTAATAAGTGATCGCACAAGAAGAGCTAAGCAACCAAACTCAGAGTGAAGTGAATTCATCTTAAGAATGCACTCACTTTGACGTGGTGTCAGAGCCAGCAATTAGCTGGGTTAGAGCTTCGGCAGTTAGCTCTGCTGTACCCATCGGTTTGCCTTCGTCATCTCGGCCTTGTTGGAGTTTACTGAGGAGGTCGACACGATCCGTGGGTGTTGTCAAACGCTTTGCAACCGCAGCAACCGCCAAACCAGCGAGGTTCTGAACTGCCTTACGACCTTTACGGTACCAAGGAAGGAGACGAACATAGGGTCTCCAGGATGGGGGAAGAACACCCATGGACGCAGAGAACTCGCCACGGTCGTTGAGAATCTGTACTGCGGGGATCTCGACGACCTCGGGTTTCCCCTCGGTTCCGTAGGACTTCATTGCATCTTCTTGTGAGACAGCAACTGGAGCAGAGTCTTTTGCGTTGAGAACCATACCGAACGGAGACCCAAAAGCGAGGTCACCTAGAGTAGTGCGTCAGTAGACTGCCTCGGAATGGTTCAAAGGAACATCGACTACCAATGATGTCAAACGCAAGGTAATTATACCCTAAGAAGTTGTAAGCGTGACGAGCACAATGGAACCACCAAACATACAGGGAAGACAATCCAGCCAAAGCCGACCGTCGCGACCATACCAACCCCCTTCTCCTTCTGTACCAGACCCGCCTTTGACTGCTGCATCATACAATCGATCCCATTGCTTCAAGAATTGATCGATATAGAGTCGAGCGATAGGTTCGAATTCCATGACACTCTTCTGGGAAAATATGTGCGAGACAATTTTCCTCTTACGAGTGTGGTCGGCACGGTTTCTTGTGTTGAACAATCCTCGGTGAATGGATACAAAGGCATCATAAAAGTCAGATTTGAGAGAGCCGTTTCCGTGGGCGTAAACAATCTGCAGCGCCCCTGGGTCTGCGATTGATACATGGTTGGGCGACAAGCGCACAAAGGTTCCTGCGAGGTCACAACGAACGTGAATGGTGAGTGGCGTGCATTCAAACTGGTGCTGTACCATATTTCTCGTGTAGTTCGTGGACGACGTCTGAACGGTGGCCTTGGCTGGCGGTCCAACCGAGCCAAAGGTCGGAGAACTTGGCGAGGAGCGGCCCAGGAATGCGACGCTGATTGAAGGGATCGAGGAGGTAGGGAATGAGGTGGGCCAAAATGAAAGCCACGGGCAGCGCGACCAACGCTGTCGACGGGTTGGGGTGGCTGCCGACGTGCGGGAAGGAGATCGACCCAAGAACACTCATAATACTGGTGGAAGCAAACGAACCTGAAACGAGTCTGGAGTTCTGAATTATGTACCTGCGCCGGATCTTGTTTCTCCCTAAAACCCCCTGCGAGCTCAGACAACTTTTAGGGTTGTGCGAAAAAAATTAATCAATTCAGACCTGAATGCAGTACCTAGACTGTTGCCATTCTATATAGCCGATGTAAAACAAAGCCAAGCCAACATCCCTTAATTTACTTTTTCACCAGCCGTCAAGCGGTACACTTGTTTGATAACGTTACACACCCGTCTTGCAGTTGAACATCATGAATTCCTGAGGGTACTGGGGGTGAATATACGAAAATGTTTTGAGTATGGGCGCCATTCCCACGCATTCTGACATGATGTCCAGGTGAGCCAAAGACAGTGTGCAACGTTATCGCATGACGACTTTAATCTGCAAAACCAAGCCGAGCCGAAAGCTCAAACCAAAACCTGTGATGCTCTTTCGCTAGCCGTCTTTCAAGGGTTTATGACAGCGGTAGAGTCAACAAGCGATATGATACACTGGCAGTCCACGCCCTTAATTAAAACGTTATGTGTCATGGTGGAGTATGGGAGGTCTGGGAGGTCGAAAGCCCTGAAACTGAGTCGAGTACACACCCGTCTTGGATGGGCCGTGCAATTCCTGATTCCTCAAAGAGGAAATAAAAATGTGGTTAGTGCACCCACCCAGGTAAAAATGCACGTGCGAGGTACTGCGTCTTGCTGGCCGAGTCTCTGCCTACGTTGACTGCGCCGGCAACGGGTGCCACATGTCCCGAGTCATCCCCACAGCGACAACAACTTTCTGATCCCCCTTATCCCCGCAATCTCGTCCGTTCTCCTAGTGTTTGGGGTCTATTTTTAGACACGAATCCAACCGTGCACGTCTCGCCAACTTGTAGCCTGTACAGTCATCAACCACTATTTGAACACTGTTTGATGGCTGCTAGCTGGGGGTCCTCTCATGTCCTCACATTTCACGTCCATGGATATCAACATTCCATGTATCACCCAGTTTCCCACTCTATTTTACAGTTTTTGGCGCAAATTGTCACTCTTCTGTCTAGCTCGGTGATCTCCCTGTCACTCGGATAGGGAGCTGGTGGTGTGGGGCAGGCAAGAATTTGCTGATAAGGAGATCAGTCATTATCGGACTGATATACCTAATCAGGAGCTGGCTCAAACAGTGCTTGGTGAAGATGTGATGCCCACTGTACACGAAGCAGACGAGTGACGCTTGATACTGTCCAACTAATCTATCATCCTAGCAGCAATGATCGATCGGAGTGATTCATGACTGTAATACTAACAGTGGCGTTCACTGTCACTCGAGGACAATTCCATTTCAGTGATGCGAGACCGACTCTCCGTGGGCAAAAGGAACCACCCTTCAAATTGTACAGAACGTCACCCCGGCGGCGACCTGTCCTCCCAACGAGTTTGAGGCATCCAAAGAGCGCCTTATACGTGCCTTTGTTCATCTATTTACATAAGTGAAATGAGCATCGCATGCCACAGAAGGCGAAAAAGAGATAAGCCTTGTCGATCTCCGGGTCAGGGTAGTGAGCCCCTTGGCAAGAAAAACCGAAAACTGAACTGCGCGGGGCATGAGCGAACCCTAGACAATCAAATACTCAAGAGACTCGTCCAAGGCCGATGGAAGATTAATATACTACGAGCGCTATCGGGCAAGGAATTATTGTTTTGTGACTCGGACGACCGTCTTATCCGTCTTATAACCACACTTGCTTGAGCCACTTGATACCTGTGACTCTCTCAGATCTTCTGAACGGGCAATCTCACCCACGATAACAGTCTACAACACGAGGAGCACCACCTGAGGCGAAAGCATTTTTTTGAGCACTACAAACACGCCGAACGGGCATGGCCCGATACGCAAGGCTTCCGAATCCGAGGGCGTACCGCGTTCATTACCTCAAATTTCGCAACCTCTGAGCCCTTTCCATGCCATCCTTGCTGGTTCTCACCCGTGGCAGTTGTCCTTGGGCCACCCGAAAAGGTACAAGGGATAGCTGAACCCAGCGGCCGATCGGGCCTGCGGAGGTATCCACCGGACACGGTCCTGCCGTGTCTGCGCGCGCGCACCAGGCGTACTACTATGTTTGGACCGTACGTGTCCATGCTTCTGTGTGGCTATAAACTTGCAAAAAAATATGGATTCAACGCGTTGTCCTCTTTTCTTTTCGAATACCAATGCCCGGCGGCGGCGGCGCCATAGGTATAGCGATGCGTCAGGCTGGCGTATATGTCCTCGCAAGCCTCGTATCTGGCGTGTTGGCAGCCCTGATTTTAGCGAGTGGTCCAAGCTACACCGAAGCACGTTCTCTTCAGGGTACAGCTTACAATGTCAACCGGGGACAGTCCACGTACAATGGGTGTCAGGCCAGCCCATGTCAGGTTGCTTATCGTACGCTCTTGCTTACTTTCCTCACTTTCGTGGCCGCTGAATACGTGCATGACCCGTCTGCTAGTGAATACTGTGGAGGACTTTTGCTTATGGGCTCCCGCACAGCTAGCTGTTACAGCTGCCAGGAACACGGAGGTCAGTAAGCGTTGTCGCCGACGGGGAGTTAAGCCGACCATGCAATACCCTTACAGCACACCTTAGTCGCGTGGTGTATGAAGGTGTGTTGGACTTGTGGAGCAGTACATGTCATAAATTCGCCAATTGTTTCTCTTTAGAGTGCCCACGGAACCCACCTCATTCCGGACGGAACGATATCGGGGGCACGACTCGTAATAACTCCTGAATACGTTCAAATTACGGGTACGTCGTCGTAACGAGATGTTTGCATTTTATTGTTGAACGGAACGCTCTAGGTGTTGGAAACTTGACCAATATCAACGTACCTGCTGACGGTGTGGCCAGCGCGAGTGGGGAGGGTGATCGCCTCCACGGCTTTGTCTTCACCCGTGCATTTGGTCAGCTCGAACAAATTTACGACTGGACGGTAAAAATCTCACCGATTGTTGCATAGTGGTCTTACAAGATCTGACAGAGTTTCGTGTCGCAAGAACGATTTTGCTTTAGGGCCTGTAAGCCCTCTGCGACTGCATCCACAATATGTCCACAGATCTACGACAGCTTTGGATGTTCGGAGGATGCCCCTGGAAACTACGACACAGGAGTGTTCGAAGATTGCATTAGGGATGCCACAGAGGTACCTCTCACCTTGTATCAGGAAGTTTTTGCAGCCCCTTCGCATTACTCCACACGCCCATCCTCTGGCTGCACGATTCGCGGCACCATTAGCAATGCACAGGTCGCTCCCGCGAGAAGAGCTGTAGTATCCACGTCTGGTTCCACTTTGTCGGCGCTGGTCACTTTGTCCTCTCACTTGCTCTCGCGATCGCATGGACACGGCACACCGTTGACGTCCTCTATAGCGCCAACGACAACGGATACCGCTACGAGGATCACTTTTCCACCATTTCCGACGTCAACGTTGACCATCACTTCTTTTATGAGCTCTAGTACTCCGGTCTCGTCCGATACTCCGACGTCCACACCGTATTCCTATAGCTACACGCATACCCACTCCAACTGGCACTCACGCACACGTAGGCGTTCACGTCATCTCTCCTCTACATCGTCCACTTCGGTTTCGTCTTCCCCGCATCAGTCGTTTACTCGTTCACGTTCTTCTTCGAGTACAGCATCCCCGCCGTCTCCGCTCATCGATCCTTCGACGTCTTCAACGTCTTTTCCTGCTTCATCGACGCCATCTTTCACACTCACATTCACTACATATTCTTCCTCTGACCCTTCCTCTTCGGTAACTTCGACATCTACCTCCACTCCTACACTCTCATCCACCACATCCACGTCCATGTCTAACCCTTCCTCTTCGGTAACTTCGACATTTACTTCCACTCCCACACTCTCATTCACGCCCACGCCCACATCCAGTCCTACACTCCCATCCACACCCACGTCGACGTCTTCTTTTCCGTCCTCTTCTAACGGAACGTCTTCATCGCTCTCTGAGCTTTCTTCTGCGCAGCCTTCCTCTTCTACACCGTCTTCCACAACAACTCCTACATCATCACTCACATCACTCTCCGTAGCACCTCTCACATCATCTCAAAGCTCAGACGTTCTTACTTTCACCACCTCCCATTCCCCGTCGTCTCTCCCAACCACGTCTTCAGCCACTTCCTCAACCACTTTCCCAAACTCTCAATCACAAATTAGCTCACAGTGTCCCCCTGCATCACAGGTCGCGGTGAACGCAGGATCTGTCGTCCCCTCGCCAACACCTCTTCTTCCTCTGATACTCACGATCCTGATGATCGTCATATCATCTTCCGTCGGCGTTCTCGTTCACTAAGTCTTCCCATTCACGCATGTCCTCTTGGATAGCGCCCTCATTTTCGAACCCTCCTCCGTTCGCTGTTCACAACAGGTGTTACGTTTACTATATGTATGACATTGCCCGAGACAATCTTCGTAGTAGTACACGGGACAGTTTCCGTCAATTCATCACCCATACTGTTACACCCTACCTACGCATTTCGAAACCTACAGCGGCTCGATGTCAGGTGTCGGCCCCACGGCAACGACGCGTGTCGGGTTGACCTGTGTTGGGATGAGTGACAAGGCCAGACGCGTCAAGAAGAATGGACGAGAACCTTGGTCTGGGACCAATAATAATGGACTTTGATGTGCTGGAAATTCGTCGTCGACCGGAACGCGTCATTGTTCCAGTATAACTTGCGTAGCCATCTATATATGTATAGAACAACCCAGACGATCGATCGTTGAGTGACCTCCAACTTTGATTGCAGGACATGAGGATCTCACGTGTGAATGGCAGGATACCCGTTCCGAATCGTACGCAAGTTGCACTTAAAGTGCCCAACGTACACTGGATCGAAGCGAATCTGTCAAGGAGGGGTTGATTGAGATTGGGACCGCGCGCGCGATCGAGAGGCTCACAATCGTGACAAAGAGCCTGATATCCGCCTCTGTGAGCGTATCGCCGACGAGATAATCCTTGCCGGTCAACCGCTTCTCGAGGCTGTCCAGACTCTCAAAGAGAGGGTACACCGCCTTCTCGTACGCTTCCTGCGTTCCTGCGAACCCAGCCTTGTATACGCCATCTGGAATAGCGCACCGAGATTTAAGCACACGAGAGGAGGAGCACAGCCCCAAATGTACGTACTGTTCACGGTGTCATACACCCACTCATTGATCGCGTCGATCTCTTTGCGGTGCTGTTCGGGATAGATGTCAATGGACGCTTTTTCCGGGGGAAGCAAGTCGTTGAAGGCGGTATTGAAGATGCGGATGATTTCAGAGCTCTCATTGTTGACGATCGTATGCGTCTTCTTGTCCCAGAGAACCGGGACGGTGAACCTTGTGTGTGCGCCAAGTGTGAGCGGATCTTGGGTGACGGGGGTAGTTCGGAATGGCGTACCTGCCGCCGTAGTTGGGATCCGCTTTGAAATAGAGATCCTTGACGTGTTGGGCATCGTACAACGGGTCGGCGTCCGCGCCAGGGAACGGGTCAACGCTGGCAAATGGCCATCCGGATTCGCCCATGTGGGGAGATACGACGGTGACGGCTGTCAAGAATTTTTAACAGAACCCGAGGATCTTGCGAATGCGATGCATACGCACGAACGATGTCCTCGAGGCCTTTCAATTTCCGTGTGATGAGCGTGCGGGTGGCCCATGCTACGACAACGGGTTGAAGACGGACTCGGTGTGGGAAAGAGGGGGCAAGGACGTACGACAGGCATAGGAGACGTAGAGGTGGTATCTGTCTGGAGAAGCGAGTTCGAGCTTCGGACCATTACGATTCACATCGGATCATCGAGGAGCACGAACCTCTTTCGGCGGTAAACTGCGAGCTGCCGTCTTTCTGAATCCAGTTCCTAAACGAAGCGGCTGCTCTCTTGAATGAGCCATCCGCCTCGAGCTTCATCTTGCCGATATCTGCTTGCAGCGACGCTTGAGGAGCGGAAGTCATAGTAAATGTTCTGGGCAGTATAAGCTGTTTCGGTGAGGAGGACACGGCTAGGGGTCTCCTGAAGAGGTGGCTTATATGTCGGAGTGGAGTGACCATAGCAGGAATAACTTTCACTTGCGCAAACTTTTATCACTCGGTCAGAGACGGAATCGTTTTGTCAGCGTCAACGAAGATGACGAACATTCTACGGTAATCAGGGCCAGAAACACTCCATCTGAATCATCCTCCTACGACCAAGGGGATATCCCTTCCCATCACGTGCCAGCCATGCCCACAACGCCGACGTGATCGCGAATCTTGGCAATTTCGCTCGCAGTCATTCCACCCTTGCTCGCGCGGAGGAAATCTTCGAATGCGATCAGTGCATCTCCCTCGTTGGGGAATTCCACCCTAGACAGAATGAGTAATGCTCGCTGCGCATGTGAGCAAGAAAACGAGTACCGCAAAAAGGAAAGCAGGCGGCTCCAAAAGGCAGGTTCGGAGATGGTCGTTTGGTACGATGATCGCACTGAGGAAGAAAGCGAGGCGGTGGGTATGGTTGAGGTGTCGAGGGTGAGTGTGATATCTTGAGGTTTCAAACTCCCCTCTGGTTCGAGCGAGGCAGGGGATGGGGAAGGAGACAAGACGATGGAAGGTGTGCGGGTGTGTCTGTGGGCCGGGGCGAGCTTTGTGGCCGCTTCTATGTCTAACGGGCTCATGTCTGGGTCAGAAGTAGGGAACGAAGTCTTGGTAGGATCCCAATGAAACCCGGGTTTGACCATCAAATTTATGGTGTCGCCGTCCTTTACGTCATACTCTTTCAGAAGCTTCGTGTCAACGAGAGCCTTCCCCTTGAGCAGCAAACGCTGTGCGTCTGTAGGGGGAGCACGTGGCTGGGATGCGAGGCGGGATTTAATGTCGGAGATGGTATCGGTGGACTGCACGGCGAGAGTGAAGGCGCAGGGGGGCTTCAGGGACTTGAACGTAATGCTGATGGTGGCCACTTTTGAAATACTTGGCGATTAAAGCGCGCGTGAATGTGACAATGGTCTAGCCTACCTGCTGGCGTCGACGACGCTTCTTTACGTTCTGGCAGAGGTGGCACTGGAATCTACGCGACGACAACTCGGGACATGACTGGCTCTGATGAGGCCACTACGCACAGACAAGATCGGGACCCGCTTGAGGGCGAGATGAGGGGGTGCTTGATAGTCATCGTCGAATGCGACGGGCTGGACAGCGATCGTTTTCACAAAATTCTTGACGAACGCGAGCTCGGTCAGATCTGCCATCGTCACTGGACAGAGGGTAATCTCGGGTGTAAATGGCTGTGCAGGTCTGTGACATCCATCATTCCTGTGACAGTTCTCATCCCTGTCACGCTCTTTAGTCCTCCTCGTCCACATCCAATTAATGGCCGTATGTATTTGTCCGCCAGCTCACTCTCATGCCTTGCTGACCGTCGCATCGTATAGTCAGGTTTCGGTTACACTGGAGGTGCGCAGGCACAGTCTCTTTCATTGAGCCTCTCTTGACACCACTCCAGGCCGTTCGCGGTGTTTCGCGTACTGGCAAGAATTCCAAAAAGTAACTGCAGGCATCTTCTTTCGCTGGCTGTACTGATGGAATGCCGTAGTGCTACGCTCAGGCGGATGCACCGCAAGAGTGCAAATTGCAGGCTGAAGACTACCTAGAGTGTCTGCACCACAGGAAAGAGGTGCGTGTGTTCGGATGTGCCTAGATCCGTGACCAAAGTGGTATCTAGATTGCACGCGCCAATGCTGTCAAGACAGAATTCATCAAGCAGGCGGAACACCAGGCGAAGGAAGGGCGCAAAGCGGCGGATGTGCTCGCAGAGGGGGTGATTGTGGGCGTGGGGCTGATACAACGCGAGCAGGGGAGGGAGCACAATTAGCATTGCTGTACATTCGATACAATGGAACGTGCGAGAACGACCCGCCGCACAGCCGGTGGGTTCCGTTTGTCAGCAGCCAAACAGCTCCCAAACATCCTAAATAGCCACAACCCGTCCACTAGCTCGACTCTGCCCACCACCATCACGCCCTCCATCGCCTCTGCCCATTAACAACACCGTGCGCATTTTCTCTTATCCCTCTCGTCATCCTTGGCTAACCCGCAGCTCTCCTTTTTACCTCATTTCCCCTTTTCTCGTCTAATGCACTCTCCCATCCATCCCTCCCGTTGATCGTGCGCGATGATGCTCGATCTCTTCACGATTTACCTTGCACCGTTCGCACAGACTCGCCAGTATATTCGTATTTCACTGTCATGGCCCTCAAGCGCATTAACAAGGTTGGTATGCGCTCCTAATTGTTTATCTTTGCTCCGGCGCTACCCGGCAAGTACCACAAACTAACGAGTAATTCTTGTCCCAGGAATTGATTGACCTCGGACGTGACCCACCCTCGTCTTGCAGTGCTGGCCCTACAGGCGACAACATGTTCCAATGGCAGGCGACGATAATGGGCCCGGTGTGTAGTACATGCAGCAAAATGCTGTCACGTGTGACTTATCATGGGTTTAGGGTGATTCACCGTATGCGGGCGGTGTTTTCTTCCTCTCGATCACCTTCCCCACGGACTATCCATTCAAGCCACCCAAAGTCAGCTTTACGACCAAGATCTACCACCCCAACATCAATGCCAATGGCTCCATTTGCCTTGACATCCTTAGAGACCAATGGTCGCCAGCATTGACCATTTCGAAAGGTTGGCTTCTCGCCCTGCGTTGAATGTCTCGAATAATATTTTTTCTAGTATTACTTTCGATTTGCTCAATGCTTACGGACCCTAATCCCGATGACCCATTGGTGCACGACATCGCACATCTGTACAAGACAGATCGTCCCCGATACGAAGCAACCGCTAGGGAGTGGACAAGGAAGTATGTGCTCCCCATTCCACTTTCAAATCACACCCTGACTTGCTGTAAATTAGGTATGCTATGTAGCACAATCGCGGCCGCCTCGCAATTCATCAAGACGTATACATGGGTTGTATCAGATGGCTGTATGAAAGTGTATCAATGTCTTACTTCATTGCATGTTTCATGTTTAGTATTACCCTCCCCTATTCCTGTTTCGTTGTGGTATCGAATTTCAAGGAGTGTTCATATACATATTATCATTGTACCGCTCATGTGCAATACAAATGCAGAACACCATCTTCCCAGCATTTTACAGACTTCAAAAAATTAGAAGACGGGTATACATGTATTCAGATGAAGAACAAAAGATCAACTGAGGTTTATAAGATGGCATGATGGGCTTGTGACGCGACAACTGAGCAGGGGTATTGGGCATCGGATCTCAGATCCGAGAAATTGTGTCTATGAATCAAAGAAATAAAACATGGGGAGCATGGGTTAGTCTGTGCGGGATCTCCACGCCAAGTATCCAAGGAAAAAAGCTTACCGGGTAAGGCTGTAGAGTTGATTCTTGAGGTGACCGGAGATAGTCACGCTCCAGCCCGTCGCCACTTGGCACCTAATCGGGCTTAATGATGATGTCATCTCGGAGGCGATCCACGTGTCAATCTCCCCCAAGCGCGCGACGTGCGTCGTGCAAGTCGTCGAGCAGCAGCGCTGGGCACACCTTTGCGGTGCCCACCATATAGGTGCGTGGCCTTGCTTTTTGTCACTCGCGACAACGTTACACGTTTGTCTTTGCATACCGGGCCAGCAAGGGAGCAAATCGTGACAATGTTGGCCCGTATGAGGTCAGGCAAAATTGCTCGTGTCACTACCAGGATCAGTGCACGAACCATGGAACTACGGCCACTGTCTTCCCGGTACGTTCACATTGCTGGACTTGATGACTCTACCACAGGTCTTTGGGACGAGGATGACTAGCAAAAAAAGAAATTCAAGGATCCCCTCCGCACCTTTCAAAGCATGTGGAAACCACCTTGAAGGACGGAAACACTAAGCAGACAAGACAGAGTGCGAACGAGCAAATGTATTGGGAAAGGTGAGGATGTGTCGTATCTACTGCTCGAGCAGAGCACGCCAAAGTTAGGGTGGCGTCATGGCATGTGAGTGAGTATCCGAAGGAACGTGAAGGAGGCGGAACAGATGGCTCGAACACAGTGGGTTTACAGTATGTACACCATTCTTTTTTCGCGCACCAGAGGCAACCCCGAGTGCTCGGCTACTCAATGGCCCTTAATTTCTTGATGTGACTGCACAGGGAACATGAATATGTCCCCGATTGTCATGGACTATTCCATTGTCCTGTTGGATCCGAAGCAGGCGGAAGGCTTCGCTGGTTTTGTTTGTTCCGGCGTATACCAAGAACAAAAGACCCTACTGCGTTCGCAAAAGCGGTCCAATTTTGAAATCAACTGTCAACGCTAGGAGCCGTTATTAGAATTCGAAATTGAAGCCCCGAACTGAACGCTCTCGGTGATGCGACAAACCTTTGCATTGCATGTTTGTATATGCAAAAGGAGTTGAAAACCGGTGACTGTTCTACGTTCTTCACATATGTCAATGAAAAACTAGCAAAATGAGTAATAGTTAGAACCAACCGGTCCGAGTCCATACATATATTAGAGCCAGGGGTTGCGCCGTCTTTGTTATGTAAAGTGTTAAAAAGCATATCCTGATTCTTTTTGTAATCCTTACCAAGATTCTCCTGAGCGTCCACCTTCCTGACGAAGCAAATGAACAGCAGTGCGCTTTGTTTCACATCTTGGTGGTACCATTTCAGCATCCGTGTCGGCGAACCGGAACGTAACATCACTGTTCCGCCCTTTTCATCTCCGGATCCGTTTAATTCAGGCTATCCTCCCGGCAGTTATGGCACGAACGATGGGCTGTCACATTTAGTGGGTGTGTTATATTCCCGGTCGCGTGGTAGTGAAACTCAGTTCCAGGACGACTTGATGCCCTAGAGACACAGGCCGGCACAGCTTGTGGCCACGCTCGCGAGCTACATTGTTCGTGCTTAACGACATGCGTGTCCCATATGGGCGCTCAAACGTCGCGGCTCTTGGTTTCTTCCCCGGGTCTCACAAACCGCTGTTGCATACCGATCAGTGCTCCGTCGCAATGTTGTGCATATTCATTCAGCATGTACGGAAGGCGAACATAGCTTCAGAGGACGTCGCCCATATATGAAGGTGCCAGGCCATCGTCGGACGACCCAACGCCATTCAACAACGCAGGACCTTTGGAACGCGCCAAGCATGTACGGTCTCGATCCCTTTTCCGCCCAGAACGCCACCCGCAATATTGATCCCTCCCATACACCTTCCATATTTGGAGCACTCCCCTATCCCGGATCAAACACTTCGGTCGACCCACCGCTGCGCACGCTCGTCACGTTCCGCTTCACGTCCTTGAATCCCACCGTACTCAATTGTAAGGTCGTCGGACCCACCAACGAGACTTATTACCGCCTCGTGACCGACGTCTCCGGGCAGGGTTTGGGCTTCACACTCCTCAAAACCGCGGCGGGGAATAATATCGCCCTCGTCGAGTGGCGGAGTCATCCGACGATCGAGGCGCAGCGTGTCACGGGGAAACAGCCAGTCGGTCAATGGTTGCGATTGTCCTCGGATAGATGGTTCGTCGTCGTTGCGCGTGCTTTGGGACTCGCGCCTCGTTACTGACCCACGTCTCTTTTCTTCCGTCTCATAGCTCACGAATCATGGTCCACAATGGGGTCCATTATTCCTGGGCACCTATCAACCGATTCTTGCATGTCCGTCCATCTTCTCTCGATTTTTGTGCACCGTTTGACGTTGTCATTTTTTTTTCTTCCACTAGCTGTTCGCTCCGGGCTCGTCGGAATGGTTGGCGCGCGTCACGAAGACCCACGACGCTGTCGTGCTCGAGCTGACCCCTCGTGCAATCGAGCTTGGTCTCATAGACGCTGCCGTTGTGGCGACTACACTCCTGCAATGTGGCAAGAGCATTGATTAGATCGGTACATATATCACCTACCTAATTCCTTCGTTCCTTTTTTATTTCTTGATATTTATTGGTAGCAGCTGACCAGTCTAGCTTTACACAACCACAGCAAGGCTGCAATCCGAGGGTTTCGGTAACCTGCCTAATTCTACCCTAGATCTCTCCTACGGTTACATCTTATCGACGCTGTGCGTATTTGTGGTACATATTACTTAGATTTAGTATTTCGCGGTACTTATGTTTCATACATAATTGGTATCACGCTGTTCTCTCTGCTACTACATACGCTGGCACACGCCTCAGTGAACTATAGTATCACTGAGGCGAGGTGTCCTATTCCTTAGAGTCCATACCATCTTACTTACGCACCTGTAGTGACTTCTACATGTGGTGCTTATCGTTCGTCGTAATCCCAACCAGTATCAGTAAGACCCTCTGAGCATGGACGATGCTGGATCAACTTGAATGTCGCTTCATCGAATCCCTAGGAGTCCACACCGGTGTGTACCGCACGAGAACGCGGGTTCCCAAAAGGGTTCTGAATATTTGAACCCCTTGGCCCACTCCCTTCACCTACTACAGCTAGTAGTTCCCTAAACGGCCCTGGAAGGGGTGGTCGGGGTGGCAGTCTTGCAGGCCCCCTGATGAGAGCTTCCGTGGGCTCCGAACCACGCCCTACCACCTGTACACGGCCCGGCCGATCATCGGAGAGAGGCGCCTGACGGGCACAGCAAACAGGACCGGTCGGCCACTTTTCGCACACTGACTTACCCGCTCCCTTAGACTAACCCATTGACGGTGAACTGGCTTTTCAAGTTTTTTTTTTTGTTTCTCGTGAAATGTCATTTAAATACCGGTAATAACAAACCCTGGACGATGCCGGTTTGACATACAAGCATCACGACACCTGGATGGACCGCATGAATCGTTCGAGCGCCGTCGTCTGAATGTGCCTCAATTTCGTCACCTCGTCCATCCCTGTCAGCCGAACCTGTGACTGTGCCTGCATCCACACACCCGACAAGAAAAAGATTTTCATCAAGAAAAAAAAGAGCAAGCAAACAAGACGGGACGTACGAGCGCAAGCGGCTTCACCTGATCCAACACTGCCGTCAATCCCGACATCATCTCCGCCAACGCGACCTTGTGTCTCGGATCGGTCTGCAAATACAGTACGTCCGGAAGGATACCTATCAATTTCGGTATCGCGCGCACGAGGCTCTCGAATTCGGTTTCTTCCGCCGCATCAGGCACGGCGGCGTCGGCGAGGGACGCGTGGAGCTCAGGGACGCGGGTCATGGCATGGGCGTAGTCCAGATAGGCCTGATAGCCGGGTGTGAGAAAAAGTTCGCGTACGGGAGGAAGTGAGAAGGACGTGCCTTGCCCTTGAGATGCCACCCATCGATAGATTGGCTGGCCATCCGCTCGAATAAGGACATCAAGAGCTCAAAGTCTTGGCGGATCACTGCCTCGGGCGCTAGTTCGACCACCGCGAGGTCGTGTGCGGATTGATACAATCCCGCTGCCATGTACAGTTCATAGGCGTCGAAGACGTCGCCTTTGCTGATGGCATAGAGAGCCTGTCGCAGCGTATAAGAGATCGTGGAGAATGGGGAATGTACAGAGTATGCATACCTTGGCGTCGTTGACCCATGCGAGGGGAATCTTTAGACTTCCTAGAATACCGCTACTCATCCACTCATCCAATTCATTAGCTGACCTATGGAGAAGGTCCCTGATGGCTTTTTCTCGCCTAGCCGACACAAGATTAGATTAACATCACGACCGAGTCCAAGAGAACCTACCCTGCTGAACCCTCGATATGGAGAAGCACGAAAATGGCTTCTTGGAGCATGCCAAGTCGCTCCAGTTGTTGCGCGTAGTAACTGGCCAGCAAGTCAGCACTTGGACTGTGACCCTCACGACGTCCCGAGGGATCCTCGTCCATTTCTTCGAGGTGTTCCGACTCGCCACGATCAGAGAGATCACGAACACGCATACATCGTGACAAGATGATGTATAGATGCCAGGGGAAAGAGTAGTCAGCCGGTGACGGTCCGAACGAGAGCGGGGAAAGGATTCGAGAAAGTGAGCATGCCGGGTCGGCATACAGTCGAATGAGAGAGAATAGAGCGTCGGAGGGAGGAGGCGATGGTATGTGAAACGCGAGTTTCTGTGAGGGAGCGCTTTCCAGATAGTGCGGTCGTGGAGGTGCAACCCGCGAGGGCGATTCTTGCGCGGCGCGGTCATACGACTCGAATACTTGTGCTATAGACGCATCCATAGGCTCCACATACCAAAGATACATCCCAAACGTCCGTTTCCAATCCAGCCCCTCGAGCGGATCGACGTCAGGACATCGTTCAAGGCTGCTTGCTTTTGATCCTTCCAGTATGTCTAGGCTACCAGCGAGTACAGAGTATATCTTTCTGATACTCACGCTGACGTGAACATCTATTCTTTGTTCCCGCCACAGCTGTAGCTGTTCCCTGAGATCTTCCCTGAATTCAAAATCACCCGAAGCCTGAGAGATGAGTGTCGCGAGTTTGACGGATCCGCAATCTATGGCAGTATCGCATGCCTTGTCGATCTGGTATCCGGAAAGAAGGGAGAATATGAGAGCGGCGGGGTCGGCGGAAGATTGTTTTTTGAGGTCAGCGTCGACCAGCGAGGTAACAACGTCTCCTAGCCACTCGGAGAGCGCTGCTTTGCGTCGGATGGATGAAATACGATTTCGGACATCGACTGTCACGTCCTGACCCAGGTGAAGATCCATGCTGTCGAATAAGGCATGTCCAAGGCGGAAAAGTGACGCTTCATACGAATTGTCGGTTTTTGGGTACAACGATGTGAAGGACGAAAAGGAAAGCTCCGAGGACGGGTCAGCAAATGGAATCCCGTCCTCGTCTTTCACGATGGGTGTTTTTGACAGGTGATGTTGCAGCAATCGGGAAAGTCTATTGCTGGTGTCTTCTGCAGGTTCAGAGAAGAACGGAACGCGTGTTTTCGTGACAACCGAGGAGTTGGCAGATGTTTGACTACCCACAACGGAATAAGTGGTCTGTCTCAAGGGAACGAAACGATACCTACACCTGACTCGAAGGCCCACATAATTGGCCTAGATGAACCAGATTGCCACCGGAACTCCATCCGACACGGAAGGAGCGCCCTAATGCAAGACCTGCATCAGCTAATGCACCTTCGTTCCCAGCTACAGCCGAGGATGATATATCGACGCGTGCATACTTGCGGGACGGCCGGTAAACAGGATGATCTATGTCGTGAGCGAATGAAACCCTCTAGAACCAGTTGTGAGATATAAAGCGGTGGGACAACGAGCCACGAACCTCTTGGGAGTCGAACCGACCGTCTCCGACAGAGTCACGGCTGTGCTTGCGGCTCACAGTGGGCGATAGTTTGAAACGTGGCCGCATTGGTTGATTCATGGCTTGAAGCGCCGTCGCTTCCTCTGGCATACGGAACAACGATGTCTGCATGACGTGCATCTTTTGCGCGTCCACGCCAGCGCGTCCTACCCATGCTGCGACAGTGGCACCTCGTCGGCGTGCACCTTCGGAGTCGGAGTCGGACGAACTCGAGGACTGGGATCGACTTCGAGTGTGCTCATATTGAATTTCGCCGTCCGAGTCTTCTACCAGAGCATGGTTACGCGTCGAGACGGGTTTTTCGACGACGAGGTCGTCCTCGTCCATGTCGGACGTGTCTTCTGATTCGTCCTCCTCGTCCTCCTCGTCATCCACCTCTATGTCCTCTTCCTCTTCCGAACCAGAGCTTTGTGAGTCCTGGTCCATGTCCACTGATTTAGTTGGCGAACCGGGAGGTTGTTCTTTTGCATCTTTGGACGTGTAGGGTGTTTGCTCGTCGTCGCTGCTGTCGCTGGTAAGGGCACTGAATCGGGCCATGATCAAGAGAAACTTGGGCCGACGAACAATACACGCTTACACAAACCAAACAAGCAAACACACGCTTTCAATTGTACTCTAGCCCTACAAATACAACATGCGTTATATCTTACTTTCAAAGATGCCGGCCGGCTTGACTTCAACCCATTCATTGACCCACATATACCTTGAGAACGTCACATACAGATAACGGAACCATACCAGCTGAGACGTGTGCTTTCGCATCGCGCGGACAGCCGTCATATACTCCTTGAAGCCGGATGTAAACACAGCTCGCCGGTTCCTGTCAGTTGGTGCAAAGTAGTTTAGGATCCTTTCCGATGCAATACTCAGGCGACTAGAGAAGGGTGCGAGAGCACCTGCGTATTTTGGGAGGATGGGTACTGTGACGAGCCCGAAGACTCGGGGCACAGAAACAGAGGTGGTCTCGGGTGCCTTTGACTGCAATGTATTGGCAAGACTCCAAGCACCAAATGGCAATGAATAGTGGTTTGGATGCGAGGAGATGCCTTGAGTGTCAAAAGTCAAAATCTGGAGAATACGATTAGGTCTGCCAAGCAAGCGGAGAGAAGGACATACGGTGGTAATGTTGTTGTTCACCACATAGGGTGCAATCACGACTGCGATGACAGAGGTATCCCATTGCAGCGTGATGTCGTCCTGGAGCATGCTATAAAACGCACTGCTTAGAGGGAGATCAAGGTACGTTCGTCAACAGCCTTACGGGTGATCGACAATCCAGCGTTTGTCCTCGTCGATACCCATCACATCAAGACTACGACTCAACTCTTCTTTTCTCGTTCCCCCAAGGCCATGTGCATTTCCGACGGACATTGTCAAGGAATAGATTTCCGGATGCGTTGGATCCTCTCGAAGAGCCAGCACAGTTGGCGCAAAGAAGAGGCACTCATCATCAGGGTGTGCAGTTAATAGGAGTATGCGAGAGACGTTGTTTTCCTGGCTCTGGGATCCCGTATCGTCGAGCAAGACATGGCTATTGGAATGAAATGGAAAGTACAGCGGAGACACCAACAAGACTAGCAGTGCAAACAGCCACGGCAACATGGTAGACCAGGCAAGAGTTGTGTGAGACTATGTTCAGTCGGGAATTGCCGGTGACAGGTCTGACAATGACCAACTATCTTTCCCCGCACGACTCGCACGACTACATCCACATCCCTCCCGATTATCCCTTCCACCCTCCCGACATCGAGCGAGAAGAGTATAGCCCACGAAAACGTCTTCCCATTCCAGACCTCCGGTTCGAACAGGTGTACTTGAAGCGCATACAGGACTGCATCCATATCCAGCCAGTTGCGCGAGATGTGAAGGAGAAGGGGAGAGAGCATCCTGCCGAGACTGACCCGGAAGACACAGAGTTTACTACGTCCACTCATGCGACGCCGTTGATCCACTCCTCGCAACAAATAGTCCGAGTGGACTGGGGGAAAATCGTCTATATCACCTTGCGGGACCAGATCATGATGCCCCTACTCCAAGGCATGCTTTGGTGAGCTTCAAGCTATTTGGATTATGGATGCATCCATGACCGTGATTGCAGGGGTATAGTCGGGACGTACTACAGGCCATTCGTGGCTTATGCAAGAGGAAGTCTTCACAGAGGTCCTGTGCCGACGCATCCGGTCGAGGGAGAAGGCGTTGGCTGGTTACGAAATTGGCTGAAGAAACTAGGCTTCAGTAGGATCACTGTTGGCCCACCCAGCTTTTAGAGATTGTCTCGGGATGGCCACAGCTCACTCTTCTGAGTTTGCGTTGCGGCAGGCCCGCAAGGAGGCTTCACCGGGATATTTCCGCCACTACTTTATCCTAGTCGCTCAATCACTTGTCATGGAATTCATGGACGCGTGATATTGCAGCTGCCGACAATGGTCACAATTTATTTCTCAGATCCCCTCCCTACCCCGAAAATATCTAGCAGGACAGTGCTTGAAACACTCACAGTACGTGAGCTCGTACAAGGGAGAGGAGTGAGAAAAGTACTACTCGAATGAGGGTTGAGATGCAGCATCGGTTTGACGAACAGAGATGTTCCATAGCTCATACATACATGAGGCAAGGTCAAATATTACTCTGAGTAACGTTTCCGCAAAAGAACCCTTCAGCAAAAATCCAAGTCAAGAATGGAATCCGCCAAAAAAAAAAACGCTGCTTAACGGTGCACTTAACGGTGGTGTTTCAATGAGCTCTTGAGCGTTACACTCTCCCGGCGGCTGTCCCGTTGTTCTGCAGAATCTGCACTCTGAAAATCTGACTTGCTGAATCATCAAAATGTTCACAATCGGGTTCGAACTCGGAACCTCCTGACTTTGGCACATGGCATAGGCGTTCGGATTGCCAGCGCTACTGCCAAAGGAAGTAAAGTCCCGCTTTGGAGAAAGCCCACGTCCTGTCGGGCCGGGAACGTATGTATGTTGCTGGCCGAGGATGACTGAGTCTGGGACAAGACCGAGGGCGGCAGTCACACCTTGGTGACGAGTTCATTGGATGTCTTCCATGTAGTGTATGCAGGCCCGGGGACCGCATCAAATGCGGGGGTCCCATACGGACAAGAGCTACCAAGAGCCCTGCGACGGCTCCTGTTAGACTGATACCCCGCTCAGTTTCCTAACCAAAGAATATTTGTCCGGCGAAACTCACACATACGTGGATGAGGTTGCACTGCACGTGTAATTTCGAGTACGGTCCCCGAGAGGGATGAAGCTGAGGAGGGAATTGGGTACGATCAATTGGGTCTGCTGGACTGGGACTTAAAGCTTGGCGTCAAAGAAGCTACAGCTTGCGCTGAATTGCTTAGTGAACGAACGGAGCCCAAAAAAGGACTGCAGATGATAGGGTAGTGCAGACAGTCATCCAAGAGGGGAACGAACGAATACGGTAACCATCAACGAGCGTATAGTGAGTCCGATAGACCGTGTCAATGGAGTAGAGGAGGAGATAATCCTATAGCGCCAAATGATCCATAAGATAGGCGACGCACAACTTACGGATCGCTTGAGGGGACATTTGTCGATGCGCCGTGCCAGTAAACGGCGCCTTCCTCGTCTAGCCTTCGGGCTCCAGCCTAAGAATCATGTCTATTGTAAATTTCATCAGCGCTGGCATGGTATTCTCGAGGTGACTGTACGTTGTGATGCTGCAAGTCTCTGGGAGGTGGGAAGGAGTCCAAACCCGCCTAAGTACAAGAGCGTACCAACACTAATGATGTCACGGAAGATCCCGGTAAACAGCCCAACACCCTCAAGTTAACAACGGCCCGCAAATACAAAGATATAAGTAAACACTGGGTATCTTGGGTATCGTGTCGTCCATATCGTCCATAAGTACTCGGCGGTGTAGTGCCTCGCAAATCTATCAAAGTGACTCGGACACTGGTCTGGTCAAGTCCTGCAGACAGAGTGAGCAACGGGTGACCAATCCATCGATGGTATACATACCGTATGGGAACCAGTACAAACCTACATTCTAATAAGTGAAAAGAACGTTCGGTTTCAGCCTCGGAACACTCACCCTTGGTGATTGTGTCCAAGATTCGTGGGTCACGTCACTTTCAGAATCTGGGTTCTGCAGATATGTTTCTTCGTATTTCGTCCAAATCTCCGAAACGAGTCCCCTGTATCATACATTGTATTAGTCGCCAAGTGGGTGAATGTCAAGGTTACAGATCCACCCACTTGAGTGCAACGCGGAGCTCCGTCCACGTAGTATTAGGCTTTGCTGCCATAGCCTTCAAGAAGCACTTGGAATGAGAGCTGTGATCAGTTCGGAAATGTGATAGTACTTGAAATATTCCACCTGTGTGAACGTCAGCCCCAGTTCACAATCGTCATGTGCAAGTTGTCCATCCCTGCAAGCAGACAAACAAATCTGGCGAAATTTCGTTAAGTTAAAGAAGCCACGAGAGGCTATGCAATCTGGCGTACCACATCGAGCTCCCCCACTTCCTTGGTCTTGTATTCCGGTGGACTGCGCAACTTAGAACTGGCTCGTCTTGGAGCTGTCAATGGTGGAACGCTAATACGTTTCCGGCAATACTTCTTGCTTATTTTCACTGCGGTATCTTAGAAATATCGATTCCATAGCTATAGAGAGAAGGCTTACAGAGGTTAAATATTATGGTTGCAAGATCTGCGGGGTCTCAGGAGTTAGTGTTCAAGTTGTAATGTCGAGTGGCCAAGTGAGGCGACAGACCTTTGAACCTCTGACCAGGGCCAAGCTTCCACACCCTCGAGTAACGGTTTGGTCCATTGCCCCTCTGCAAGTCTGTCAATGAAGGAACGTCAGAGATGCAATGTAGCGATAAAGTGGTTCACGTATCACATACCTAATAGTGTCTCGGAATGGCAACAATCAAAAAGTGCCTAGGAACAACATCAGCGAATGAATTCACTAGTATCAAATGCACATACAAAAAGTTTCGAGCCTTTCAATCTTTCCAGCGGTTTGATCAGGCGATCATGAAGCATCTGACAGATATGAGATCATGCATACCATGGACAATTGAGCGACTCACATGATCTAGAATGGGCTTTCCATCTGCGCAAACAATCTCTGAAGCAACCTGAGTACGAGGATGAGCCCAAGAATCGTTACACTGACCATCTTCTAGGCCATTGGCTCTCATACTCGCACGATCATCACTATCTGCTTCTACTTCTAGGCCGTGACCCGAAACTGTGGATTCCGTTACTTTCATGCTATTCACATGTAAACGCACACAGCTTACAGTAGAAGAAGAAGTGGCAATCTTCAGGAGCATCGCTATCAGTTGGTCTATTTGGCGTAACTACCAAAAAAAAATCAGAACTCGGATTCCGCATGGAAAGTAAAGCAACGCACGATCCTCCTGTGGGTAGGCCAGAGATGTTCCGGATGTCCTTTATCATCCTTCATTAAGATGATGTCATCTGCCTGGTATCCATGTGAAGCTAAGATCGATGAGATCGATCGATCAAAAATGACTGAATGATACATGCCTATCAATGCATCCCGAACTCCTTCGGCATCTCGATGAGCGAATTTAAGCTCCGCTAGGTTGCCGAGGCTGGATCCAGCTTTGAGTTGGACGTGTCGTATGGTGATGAGAAGCGCTCTTTTCTTTCCTAGAGGCTTTGAGGAGAGTGGTTTGGAGAGGTCTTTCATAGCGATGGGAAGCAATATACGACGCGACGCTGAGCACGTGGGCTCAGTCTTGAGGTACGGATCGGGGTTGTCGTCGTCAGAAAGAGCTTGGTTGTTGTTGACTGGGGATTGAGTCAAGCTTCAAGGCTAAGGATACTGAATATCGGAGAGATGATGTGAGATGCACTTCCCCATTATTCAAAAACTTTATACTTTACTTCCCCACAGGAATCACAGCCAAGGGGTACCAAGAACAACACGCCGCGATGTGCATGTGAATGTACAGCATAATGCACAGGCGTGAAGAACCACCTGAAGAGAGTGTGTTCGATGAAGGAGGTGGAGAAAGTACGCGATCAAAACCGTCACCTTCGCCCCCCCCGCGGGGGGTACTATGTGCGATTTGCAGTAAATTTGTGCCAAAGAAAATACCGGACTGGACAAGCCCGGACGAAACAATACATTGCACCACAATCGCGCAGGCGGGCTCAAATTGCAATAGAGGTGGCTCCGCCTCGCATCCACCTTGAAGGCGGTGACAAAGTGGGCGCTCGGCTGTCGGCCTGTGTGTTACGAACGTGCAGCAACCTGATTTCGTCCATTCTTCGGATAACCCCGGCCGGCTGGGGACCGAGATATATCGGAGGGAAAGCAGTTTCAAGGTTCAACGTTGGACCCTCAAGGCCTCGAGGCTGAGCGCTGAGCGGGAAAAGGGCGGTGAGGCTGTTCCCGACCTCCACCGCTGGAATTCTAGAAATAGTTGTATGTGAATACCTCTTCGACATATGACGCAGAGCTGTGCTGTCAGAGTTCAAGCGTTCAAGTTCGTTGAGGACAAATTAAGAAGGAATTAATGGTGTGAGTCCGGCCCGGTAGCACAAACATTCCGGGTTCGGATTCTCGCCATTGGACGCTTCATGCCCGCTGCTTCAGAGTTGGCACGGGACCTCATGAAATAACTTCTGCGCAACAGCCCCTGCTCGGATTATTTGAGTAAGCGAGGATGCTGCGGATCTGACTAGTAGTATCGTGAGTCGACTTGAAAGGGCGCGCTGGCCAATCGACTTGCGTGACCTACGATTGTAACACAGGCTGAAGCAAAATGCGGCAGTCTCCCCTTTCCACGGCGCATTAGTTACGACAATGAACCAAAGGCAGTGGTGCAACGTGTTGGCACAGCGAGCATGTACTGGAAAGCCAAGGCTGGCGTTGGCAGAAGAAAAATTTCCACTTGAAACTAGGGTCGGCTGTGCCGACACAGACCTTGCTGGAAGAAGACGCAACTGATTTTGATTGAACCCCCCCCAGTGCAGTAGTACCAGACGGTGTTCTCGACTATGCAGTCGAAGAAGCTGATTGACTGCAAGCTACTCTCCAAAGTGTTCAATAGTTGTAGCAGGACTTGTAAGGAGGCTACAGTCACTCTCAAAGGTGTTCAAACCATGTAACATGAAGCA
>JBBPQV010000229.1:0-29679 GCA_038092675.1 Boletus rufocinnamomeus
ATATAACCGTTGACATGACAAGAAGATGAAAGACATATACTATGGTCAAATATGACCATTAGTATCTGAAAGGTTAACATATAACGTTTCCATGAAGGAACATGGATAACGTAGAAAGACATAAATGAATAAAGGAACTTATGGTATGAGATAACCCTAGTCGGGATACCATATTTCCAACAGCCTTCAAGGACCACTTTGTAGAATGGGTTGAGCAGTATCTCAAGGCAAGGTACGGCACTGATGCTGACGCTATTTTAGATGACATAGACCGTCGGTAAGTTTAAACCTGGAGCATTTTTGCTAGCGCTCACAACAGTACATTTTAGAATTGCTGCGGTGGCCCCCTTTTCTGGATTGAGGCAATTCCCACAAGGACGTCACTTCAAGCAATGGACCGGTGACGATTCGAAGGCATTAATGAAGGTGGGGACAAATCCACTCTCATTCAGAAGTATTATGCTTATTCGCACTAGGTTTACCTTCCGGCCATTGAGGGCCATGTCCCATGCGATGTGGTATGGACGTTGCACGCACTCCTCGAGTTCTGCTACCTTGTGCATCGCAGTACAATTACCGAGACCACAATAACCGCCATCAATGATGCACTGGAGCGCTTCCACCAATACCGCAAAGTATTTTACCCAGATATTGTGTCCACTTTCTCACTTCCTCGCCAACATGTGATGACACACTATCCTGATCTTATATGTCTCTTCGGTGCTCCAAATGGCTTGTGTTCTTCAATCACCGAGTCGAAGCATATCAAAGCAGTCAAACAGCCATATAGGCAGTCAAATCACCACAATGCACTTGGACAGATGTTACTAACCAACCAATGATTGGACAAGTTGGCATGGTGTCGCGTTGACTTCAATCAGTGCAAAATGCTCGATGGGACATGTGTGTCTCACATTTTACAAGGTTCGGGTAGAAAATACTTCATCGTATGTTTATTGGCTGATTTGCTGATGTTGTGCTTGCAGCACAAACGAATCAGCCTGACGCGAGGCTAACACAAGGCGGCCCCAGTCCTGCTGATGATAACTCCCAGGTACAAGAGTACGATGATGGTTTCCCTGTGGATGAGCCGACTCATATAGATGCGCAAGTCAAGCTGGCATGCACTGTTCATAAGTACTCGACCTACCTCACCGCTATATTTGGCCCTGACGTTGCTTTTCCAGAATGAAAGCGCACACGAACGGTGGCTGAGCTGAGCCTCGAGCTCGGAATACCACGATTGCGTGAGCTTATCCAGCAGTTCCTATTCCAGATGTCAAACCCTGAGGATCCCCGTGACTTGGCTGACATCCCTCTTCACGAGTGCCCTATGTATGACGGCAAGGTCAAAGTTTTTAATGCTGCATCAGCCATGTTCTACGCCCCCAGTGATATTAGTGGGGTCGGTGGGATGCGGCGCGAGATGATCTGGTCCTGCCCATCATGGAGGCATGGTCCTCAACGACTGGATTGTGCATTTGTAACTACTGACCCTGAGATCCAGGGGATGAGAGGGATGGATGTTGTGCGCATTCATGCCTTCTTCTCATTCAAGACCCAGGATGGACAAGACCATCTCTGTGCTGTTGTCCGATGGTTTGTTCTCTCAGATGAACTTGATCAGGATACAGGGATGTGGATTGTACGTCCAGGCTACAACGCTCGTCACCAGCCTGACATTTCAGTCATCCATGTCGACACTGTTTACCGCGCTGCTCATCTAATCCCAGTGTATGGAACTGATGAAATCCCTCTGGAAATCGGACCCCACCATTCCTATGATGTCTTTTGCTCTTATTATGTGAACAAGTACGCTGACCATCACGCTTTTGAAATCGCCTCTTAGAACTCCTTGCTCATATGTCTGCTCCTGATTTGCTGGCTGTGCATCCATTCCATACAGCCCATATGCATGGTTCTGATTTACTCACTGCACGACCATACAGCCCATGTGCCTGCTCCCAAATTGCTGACGGTGTGACCACTGCTTGGCCACCGCTACCCCAAACCCTCTATCTCTACTCTCAAGGCACGCGACCGTACTGGCTGGAAGCCTATTTTTGGACAGTCTGCCCATCAATAGGACTCAGTAGTACCCAGCGCAAGGGCACATCTCCCATGCACGTACTCACACCCTGTCCCTCGATTCGATCTCCTGCTCCCAATTTGCTGATGGTGTGACCACTGCTTGGCCACCGCTGCCCCAAACCCTCTATCTCTACTCCCAAGGCACGCGACTGTACCGGCTGGAAGCCTATTTTTGGACAGTCTGCCCATCAATGGAACTTGGTAGTACCCAGCGCAAGGGCACATCTCTCGTGCACACACTCACACCCCGTCCCTTGATCTGATCACCTCTCCCTCCCTCCTCTTCCCTCCTTTGCTTGACCACACACTGACAAGCAAATGGGCCTGCAACCCATCGACATTGGCGCTTTCCAACCAATGATGACCAGGTTCACACAGCAATACCCCATTGGTTCCAGCTATCCATACTCCGGCGGCAGTGGATACCCGCCTCAGCCTCAGCCCCAGATGGCCACCGCCCCACCCAGCTACCTCTCCGGATTTGATCCATACGCCCAGACCCAGACCCAGCTTCCATCTCAGGCTCAGATCCCCCAGGGGACCTCCAAGACTGGACTGAACAGTGCAATGCACCCGTGCGACCTGATTCGCATCCAGCCTGCCGGCGTGTCCTTCATATCGTCCAACCAACTCAAGTCATTCCGTGGTTAGCCCACGGTTGGCTGTCGCCCAAATACTATGTCATCCCATCCCAGTCTCATTCAAGATGTGGCCCAAAAGATGAATGAGATTGCAGGTGACAGAACGACAACAGCGCAGTCCTGGCCCATGCCATTCATTTTGGGGCCGCCAAGATGCTCGGGGACAAGTTTGAGAGCCTCGGCGCCTGGTAAGCCATGGTCCCCTCTGACCCCATGCCGTCTGCACACTCATATGCCCCTAACAGTCTCATTCAAGACATGGCCCAAAAGACGAATGAAATTGCGGGCGATGGGACAACTATGGCAATGGTGTTGGCACACGCTATCTATTCTGAGGGTGTCAAGAACGTGGCTGCAGGATGTGACCCCATAGACCTCCGTCGGGGGTCACAGTGGCCATTGACCATGTCGTCAAGTCCTTGTCTGCGAATACCAAGAAGGTGACGACAACGGCGGAGATTGCTTAAGTTGTGACTATCTCTGCCAATGGTAACATGCACGTCGGCAACTTGATTGCCCAGGCCATGGAAAAGGTTGGCAAGGAGGGTGTCATCACCGTCAAGGAGGGCCGTATGATTGAAGACAAGATTGAGATCATGGGAGGGCATGTGGTTCGACTGCGGGTTCATCAGTCCTTACTGTACTTTATCACCAATGTCAAGATGCAAAAGGTCAAGTTTGAGCAGCCGTTCATCTTGCTGAGCAAGAAGGAGATTTCGCTCTTGCAAGACATTCTTCCTTCATTGGAAGCAGCTATGCAATTGCGTCGTCCTCTGGTGATTATTGCTGAGGACATTGATGGCGAGGTGCTGGCTGCTTGTACAGTATTCTCAACAAGCTGCGGGGCCAGCTCCAGGTTGCTGCTGTCAAAGCACCTAGCTTTGGTGACAACTGCAAGTCAATTCTCAGTGCATCCTCACGGGCGGTGCTGTCTTTACAGATGACCTCAACATCAAACTTGAAAAGGCCACACCTGACCTCCTCAGGTCCACTGGTTCTATTACTATCACCAAGGAGGACATCATCGTTCTCAACGGTGAGGGTTCCAAGGATGCCATCCAGGCGTGTTGTGAACAGATCCGTGCTCTTCTCGCTGATCCCACAACGAGTGAGTTTGACTCTTGCAAATGCAGGCGAGCTTGAGGAGTCTTCAGTGATTGTCGGTACACTTATGGGTTAATATGGCTGTGCGGACAACGTTGCAATGAGCTATGACATGAGCAAGGGCGAGTACGTGGACATGATCAAGGCAGTTTTTGTGGACCCAGTCAAGGTGGTACTGCACACTCAAGGATGTCCTCCCCGCCTCTAACTAGAAGTCCAGCAAGGTTTCCCTCCTTGACTGCGCTACCACCCACATCAAGTGCCTCAAGATACCACTTCTAGCCTTACACCATCACAACTGGCCACATTGTCCACCACAGCCAAGCGAGCCCTGTCAAGTAGGGATGTCCACAGGCAAGGAACATGATGAAACACAACGACCCAGACCCCAATGAACCTCCGGACATGGCAGACAGGCTGTAGAGACAAAGCAATGATGCGGGAATGGGCGGAATATGGTTGAGCTGGGCGAAGGAGTCAACGAAGAACGTGAACGTGTTGTGCACTGGCGCACATATGCGACAGTCGATGTGCATGCACCTAGAGCTGCAAATGGCATATGGGAATAGTACCCCGAGGGCAATTGGGACAACAGCGGCGACGCAGTCGGTCGGATACTACATTATCACGGCAACCAACTGTTCAATAGTACTTGAACTTTACTACTTTGGTACTTTATGAAACATCGAGCATGATGTGTGAATAGCACTTTGGTGCTTTATGGACTTCGACAGCTTTAGCTCGCGGAATTACTTTATGAAATTGCCAAAGTGCTCGAAAGTTATGTAAAGTGATTGTAGGATTTGCTGATGTGACAATTCCGGACAAACGATTCAACACTCACCGCAAGCAAGCTTTCTGGAATGGTAAGCCAATGTAGAGTTGCATTGTCTGACTCGAGCTCATCAATTCATCAATTCATCAATGGTCCTGGTCCCATTCCTTGTCATCTCGCGTTCCATCTAGTCCATGAGTGATCATCAGTTCCCTGCTCATGCCGCTGTCTCACATACCGTCTTTCCCTTCTTGCATTCCATATACAGTAGCGAGTGAGTGATCGTCAGCTACCTGCTCATGCCACTGTCTCACATACCGTCTCACCCTCCTTGCACCCCATCTAGCCTGTCAGTGATCGTCGGCTACCTGCTCATGCCACTGTCTCACATACTCTCTCCCTTCTTGCATCCCATATAGATTGTGAGTGATCGTCAGCTACCTGCTTGTGCCACTGTCACACATACCGTCTCTCCCTTCTTGCTTCCCATTTAGGAAGTGAGTGATTGTCGGTTCCCTGCTCATGCCGCTGTCTCACATGCTGTCTCTTCCCCCTCACGTCCCATATAGATTGTAAGTGATCATCAGTTCCCTGCTCATGCCACTGTCTCACATACTGTCTCTCCCTCCTCACATTCCATCTAGCCCGTGAGTGATCGTCAGCTACCTGCTCATGTTGCTGTCTCACATACTGTCTTTCCCTTCTTGCGTTCCATCTAGCGGGTGAGTGATTGTCAGCTCCCTGCTCATACCACTGTCTCACATACTGTCTCTCCCTTCTTGTGTCCCATATAGCATGTGAGTGATTGTCAGCTACCTGCTCATGCCACTGTCTCACATACCATCTCTCCCTTCTTGTGTCCCATCTAGCCCGTGAGTGATTGTTGGCTATCTGCTCATGCCACTGTCTCACATACCGTCTTTCCTTTCTTGTGCCTCATCTAGCCTGTGAGTGATTGTCAGCTCCCTGCTCATGCCACTGTCTCACACACTGTCTCTCCCTTCTTGTGTCCCATCTAGTCTGTGAGCGATTGTTGGCTCCGTGCTCATTCCACTGTCTCACATACTGTCTCTTCCTCCTCGCATTCCATCTAGCCCGTGAGTGATCGTTGGTTCCCTGCTCATGCTGCTGTCTCACATGCTGTCTCTCCCTCCTCATGTCCCATATAGATTGTGAGTGATCGTTGTTACGGTTTTATCCGTAACAAGTAACTCCAACCTGAGACGCTACTCTTCTAGGGTCCTTGAAGATGACGATCGAGTCAAGGTCGATGTCGAGGGCAACGACGACAAGAGAGAAAGCGAGGGAGCGAGTATACGATGACCAACCTGGTCAAAGGAACTGAATAGTCTACCAAGAGCTCTAGTTGAGCAGAGAACCCAGGGTATGAATGAGTAGATTCTGGTTAGAGATAAGTACAAGCACAGCTCGAACTTATATACTAGTACAGTGGTTTAGGGCCGGTCTAACCAGATATGGTAAGAGAGATCTAGGGTAGGTGAAACCATGTCCGAGACGCGTCACGTCGCATATCACATGATGAAGGGAGAAACTGGAACGGGTATAATAGGATCAAATGATCGGGTGATCACGGATCGACGTGGCAATGCTCAGGTGAGATAGGATCACGAGGCAGTGTGTCGGAAGATCTAGGATCTGAAGGTGAAGTGCCAAGCCCAACCGTGAGGAGTCGGATCAAGGGGAGATCCGGGGAAACTCCAGGGAAAATCCAGTCCTTGTGTAGCACGGAAACGCTACGTCCGGGGGAATGTCCAGTCGATAGGTGAGAACCCTTGGAGTCCTTGTGATGAAAGGGAACTCATCATCCAATGGGTGAATGTCCAGTCAGAATCAAGAGCCCATCCGAGGCGTAAGGCCGGGGATTGTCCGTTAGAGGGGAAAATATCGTATCCGCGAGTCATGATCGTCGAATACGATCTGGTAATACAATGTGGAGGTCCATGAGGAGGAAAAGTCGTGGTGCTGCCAGAGCATGTGGTCGTGAGAGGGTCACGGGTGACAAGTGTCACAAAACCGTAACAATCATCAGTTCCCTGCTCATGCCACTGTCTCACATACTCTCTCCCTTCTTGCGTCCCATATAGATTGTGAGTGATCGTCGGCTACCTGCTCATGCCACTGTCTCACATTCCGTCTCTCCCTTCTTGCGTCCCATCTAGCCTGTGAGTGATCATCAGCTCCCTGCTCATGCCACTGCCTCACACACTGTCTCACCTTTCTTGTGTCCCATCTAGCAAGTGAGTTGGCTACCTGCTTATGCCACTGTCTCACAGACCGTCTCTCCCTCCTCACATCCCATGTAGATCGTGAGTGATTGTCGGCTACCTGCTCATGCCACTGTCTCACAGATCGTCTCTCTCTTCTTGTGTCCCATCCAGGAAGTGAGTGATCATCAGCTCATTGCTCATGCCACTGTCTCACAGATTATCTCACCCTTCTTGCGTCCCATCCAGTGGGTGAGTGGTCGTTGGCTCCCTGCCTATGCTGCTGTCTCACAGATTGTATCTCCCTTCTTGCATCCTACTAGCTCGTGAGTGATCGTCAGCTCCTTGATCATGTCATTGTCTCACTGATCATCTCTCTCTTGCATCCCATCTAGGAAGTGAGTAATTGTCAGCCCCCTGATCATGCCACTGTCTCACAGGCCGTCTCTCCCTTCTTGCGTACCATCTAGCGAGTGAGGGATCATTAGCACCTTGCTCATGCCGCTGCCTCACAGATCATCTCTCCCTGCTTACATCCCATATAGCAAGTGAGTGACTGTTGGCTCCCTGCTTGCGCCGCTCTCACACTGACCATCTCTCTCTTCTTGCATCCTACCTAGCCTGTAAGTGATCATCCACACCCTGTTAGTGCCTTTATCTCACAGATCATCTTGTCCTTCTTGCATTGTCTTATCCTTGTTTTAATTTCATGAAGGCAAAACTACCCAACCAGGGGAACGAGAGCAGCACAAGTGGGGTTGATCCATCCATTGAGGTTTGCGTAGTCCACCCACTTTGTGAATAGTGTTCCCTTGTCTTTCCAACTTGTTCTAGATCCATCCCCATTCCCACAGTCCAACCGTCGTACTGCCGGCAGCAGAGGGAGAGGTACGTCATAATTCTTGCATCATGAGATTCAGATCGGGGTGTCGAGCGAAATTGGTTAAAGTTGTTGGGCATGCCCGCAATACCTGGCAAAGGCCATAATACAGGCGTTGACCCTAGTCCAGTTAGACATCTCCTTATGTATTCCACGTGCTGTAGACTTATGTTACTGCAGGAGGTTATCAGGAGTGAGAACAATATGAGCTCAGGCGGTCATCAAGTAATCACCGTGATACCTGAAGCACAATTATCCCTAACTCAACGGGATTTGCGCTATATGTAAGTCTTATCCTATCCAGCCCGAGCTGCCCACAGACCCGTTGGGAACGAAGTCGAACCGGATTCCCGAATGATCTCACTGGTTACGTGACACGAGAAGGACATCCCTTCGCAGCTGGAGCTTTCGCCGACATATATGCAGGCACATTCCACCTCCGCGGACAGCCGACTAAAGTACATCATCCTTTTGTGGTCATTCAACCTGGCTGACACTGCCCAGGTCGCCATCAAAGCCGTCAAGACATATTCTGCTGAAGCTAAGGAGTCCAAAAATTTGAAGGTGCATTTTCTGAATCCTAACGTCCAGCCTTACTCATTGACGACACGATTCCTCAGCGAATCCGTCGGGAGGTCGCCGTATGGCTCAGCCTGGACCATCCCAACGTCCTGCCATTATTTGGCACGACTACAAGCTCTGGAAACCTTCCTGCCATGGTTTGTCCATGGGTCGAGAATGGGACTCTCACGTCTTATCTCGGAGAACACAATGCGAACCTTACACCTCGAGATAGGTTGGCGCTGGTAAGCGATGCCTTTAAACACTGTTGTCACACGGTATCCCGACATCGAGCTTCATGTCGCAGATCCATGATGTTGCTGCTGGGCTACAGTATTGTATGTGATCATACGCGAAGCAGGGCTATTCCATGCTGACGAAATGGCGGCAAACAGTGCATTCGCAATCAGTCATCCACGGAGACCTTTCAGGCGTAAGTGCTCTTGTCCTTGCACCATCTGGTATACTAACCCATTAGCCAGTCGAACGTGCTCATTTATGCCACTGGAAGAGCATGTATCGCAGACTTTGGCCTGTCTACACTGCTTGGCGAACTGGGACTGGGATCTACGTTCATCACATCATTTCAAGGCAGAGGAACGATCCGCTGGACGGCCCCCGAGTTGCTCGACCTCCCAGAAGATGAAGATAATCTGACCAATGCTATTACAACACAGCAGAGTGACGTATTTTCATTCGGAAGTATCATGTTGCAGGTTTGTTCTTATTTGATCTCTGCTCCCATCAGTTGTATTGATTGTGGTATTTTTGTGAACAGATCTTGTCGGGGAAGGTGCCTTACCACTATCTTACGCGTGACGGGCAGATCCTCCTTGCAATTTCAAAGAGAATCATGCCCAAACGCCCCACTGAGGATGTCATTACTGACTCTCGATGGGAGTTAGTTGGCCGATGCTGGTCCTCGGATGCTGAATCACGTCCCTCTGGTGATGAGATTGTGGAATTCACAAAGAATGAACTAGTCAATGAACTATCTTAGTGGTGGGTATGTGGGTCGCGAGTCAGGGCTAGACCGCGATGAAGCCGAGAGGGAGAGAAGGTCTGGAAGTGGAGATACGAGATGGGAATGGACCTGAGATCGAGCGTAGTCAGGCCTAGAATCTTTCGTCGGTCGATTCATAGGGCGAGAGTGGCTACTATTCGGTCACGACACGGGCTATGTACAGTATGAGAACAAATGATGAAGGGAAACAAATAATTGGTAGCTACGATGTCATCCGGGGGTTGAGTGCCAGTGGATAGATGTACCAAGGGGAGGTTCTAGGCTGTGACGTCGTTGAACATGGGTCCTGCGCATGCTCGACGGTTCGGACCAAGTTCTGGTACCGCGTGATAGCGTCGGCCTTGGGTTGGGCTCGTCAGACATTCAATGTCAATGAACGGCAAGTCCGACTGATTGGATGCTGGGTGCCGAACTCTCAGCACACCGTGGTGCGACCAAATTAGAAAAAGGTATGTCCCCGGAGTCAACGTCCGAGGGATCGCCATCTTTTGGTTGGCTCGACGATGAATGTCTAGATTGCGCCAGATCAGAGAAGAGTAGATCAAAGGGGAATAATAGTTATAATAAACTTGGCTCTAACGCGAGGTGGCGCCGTGCCATATAAACAAGATAAGCTGGCTAACACCAAGATTGATACCTTCATGCCGCTCTACCGGGCGTCAACGCACTTGTCAGAACGAAAGCTCGTGACCGAGTAACCGGTATCTAATCTGACTGAGTGGCGGCGCTGACTCGGACAGCTTGGGAGGGGATCTCGTCAGGTGTGTGGCATTCAATCAATAGAGCCAGGGACGGAACTGTGCCCCCTTCGCATCATGCGCGAGTCCCGTCGACGCGGCATGCTATTGTCCGTTTACGACCAGGTTTTGGGACGGGTTCACCATTGCTATCAACATCTTCATCTTCTTCAGACTTGGAATCGTCCAAGAATGCGTTCATAGCGGAAGAATGGCACTGAAGATTTGGCATGGGTGCAGCGGCAGCGTTGTTGTTCGACCGTTGGCGGTCAGTATCGGAGACGACAGCGGATGGACGTCGGAATGAAGGAACGAGGGAATTCGCACGGCTGCGAGCTTGGGCCTCCCTGAATGTTGATATTCTTTGGGAAGAATCAGAGGCGCGTTATCGCCTCTTGTCCGTGGGCGGGGCGGAGCGAGGAGTGCATCTGAGGGATGAAGCGACCAATTTTCTGGGGGGGGGTGGCGGGAGTCTGCACGAACGTGGCAAAAGGAATCGTCAACAGAAGGACCGGCTGAGCCCGCTTGGATTTTGTACGTCCTCTGGCCCAAGAGAATAAACCTGGGTCTCCTTGACCAGCAGGGGGCGAATCGGATTCGCGAGTGACGTCAGAGGAGGATAGTCTACTTGGAATATCAGGGCAAATATGACTATATGACTGATTAGGAACTAAATGAACGGATCAGCGGAGTGATCCATTGTAGGCAGCGAAGAGGGAGGGACGACTTGCAGGGAGGAGGAAGGCCGTGAGAAAAATCAGATGTCATACTTAATATGTACGAAGATGGCGCACAGGTTAGGTGACGAAAGAACGAAAGAGTGTCTGGAAGAGAAGCAAGACGAGACCGTTTGTACACCCAGGACAACGACAAATGCGAGGCGAAGTAGGAGACAAACACAATAGAAATCGAGTCTATGAAGTGGCTCCTTAGCAGACGAACATTGCAGCAATAACCACCTCCATGTGGTGACTGAGACGGTCTGCCCGTGGTGAACCAGGGAAGTTGTCGTTGAGCGTCCGAGGACATTGTCGGCGTTAATGGGGCCGTGTATAAGCGTAAACGTTCGAGCCGGAGCAACGTAGGAAGCGCGAGAATGCGCAAGCTGCGCATACATGTGAGCGTGGCGTGGTTTGAGTGAGTGCGCAGACGTACATTCGTCTGGAGTTTCAGTGAGCCCTTTCGAGAACGAGCCATGTTTTGTGCGTGATATGTCACAAGTCGGTCAAATGCGGATTGTACACTTGGCGTGAACCAAGCCCCGCAACCGACACGCGACGGGCAATCGCAGACTGCGTCTGGAAACGACGGGTGGTTTCGCGATGCTTGACTGCTTACCTAGTCGTCGCAACGAGGTCACTTGGCTGGATCCGAGTAAGAATAAGCGCCAATGACACGAGGCAGCTGTGTGAACAGACCAGAATAAGGAAATGAACTGTGCGCACCACGAGCAAACTGAAACGCCTTGTTCCTCGACACTACGACACGAACGATTGTGTACCATTGGTGATGTCGTCAACGAATACCGGTGCGTGGCAGCTCCGAGGAGTGATTGAGCAATGCTGACCATTCAGTAAGACCAAACAGTAGTGCTTGGCACCGGTTACTCTGGCCCTGTATTGACAGTCACTTTCCACCCCGACGGAGTGCATGTTTTGAGCGGGAATTACACCGAGATTCGACGGTGGCGACTTGCAGACGGTCAAGAGGTCGGAAAACAAGCGGGAATGAGGGGGGTTCTTGCCATTTCCGTGTCGATGGATCAGAAGTGGATCGTATGTGGGACTGGCACGGACGGGGCAAGTGTGTGGGACGGAGAGTTGCACGAAAAGCTCGTCGACGTGGAGGGCGAAATTTCCGTGCTTGCAGTCGACGTGTCCCCTGATTCGACGAGGTTTGCGACCGGGACCAAAGAAAAGGAAGCGAATATTTGGAACATCACAAGCGGAGAAAGACTCGTTGGCCCGCTCGGACACGACGGTTGGGTCAATGGGGTCAAATTCTCTCCGAATGGCGAGCGGATCGCCACCACATGCCGTCTCGACTCGATCCGGATTTTCGACAGTCGCAATGGTGATGAGCTCGTCACTATCAAGACAGCCATACCTGGTTTGGGCCTGGCCACTCCACTTGCGTGGTCAAGCGACGGCCAGCAAGTTTTCTCTATATCCCGCGCCAACAAAATCAAGTCTTTCGACGTCTCCACCGGGTCTCAGCTTGCAGAATCATTGATTCTCCATGACAGGGACGACAGCGTCCCCTCTCTTGCCATAGCCGCCAACGGCAAATTCATCGCTACTCTCGCACGCCATTCAATCTCGTTCCTGGATACATCTACACTAACTCAGATTGGCCCCGTCATCGAGGACAGTAAAGAGTCATGGTCGATCGCTATCTCTCCAGACAGCAGCCGTATTGCGACTGGACGAAGGAATGATGGGGAAATTGTCATTCGCGATCTTGGCAAGATCCTCCCTGAGTTGTATGGTCCCTTCCATGTGAGTCCCAGCATGTCGGATAAGCCCCATTTTGTCTGCCATGTTGACATACATAGGTATCTACTCGCGAGCAAGTACAACAAGACGAGCAGCCTTCGACCTCGGGTGGCGATGACAACAAATCACCAGACTCGAATTCGGTACGAGACTACAAGTCGTCATGTCGTCACCGAAAGGGCTGCGCTGACACTAATGTATACGTACAATAGGAAGGTCCTGGTGGATCTAGCCCACCCGAGTCCAAAAGACACAACCAAGATGGTGATGATCCCCTCGAGGTATCAGTTTGTTCATTTCCCCTTCGAAGCGAGTTCTCACAATGGCATAGGTCGAGGTGCCGTCGAGCACGCCTGGTCCTCAGTTCGACTTTGACGAGGTGCGGAATTACTACATTCTTATCTTACTTCCGTGTTGACGCTGCTGGTGCCATCGTCCTCGGCCTCCTCTGACCATTCACAGGAGGATGGCATATCACAGTTGTCAGATACCCCACCAATGACCTCCCCTCCAGAGGCACGTGTAGGGCAAATTTTCGACACTGTCCAGTCATCGCAGGGCCATTCGGTATTTAAAAGGTGGCTGCGAAGGAAGAGCAACAAGGACCCCGCTCCACATGCACCCGATCGACTTTCCGGAAGCTCGCACCACCCTGCCGATCATCAATCACCCCCCCACCCACCACCGAGAGGAGTGGACGACAGAAACGAGGGACCTTCGCGGAT
Organism: Boletus rufocinnamomeus; assembly: GCA_038092675.1. Lineage (NCBI taxonomy): Eukaryota > Fungi > Basidiomycota > Agaricomycetes > Boletales > Boletaceae > Boletus > Boletus rufocinnamomeus. The sequence goes on from JBBPQV010000229.1 coordinate 13,259, forward strand.
GGCCGCAGGTAGACGTAAGCGAGTGAGTCCTCTTCCCTCTTCCTTGATAGAGGATTGGATGTGGTATGTCTAACATATCACGTCAGCGAACGGTCCTGAAATGGGCTGGAAACGAAAAGGTTCGTTGTGCCCCGAGTTTGTATGCAGCGACTCATTTGGGACACTACAGCGTAAATTGACCCCCAAGGCCACTGTTCCCGACAACACCAACGAACCGTCTCGTAGTCAACAAGGTGTTGCGGATGCACAGCAAGCCGGCCCAGTGCGTCTTTTTTTTTCTGGTGATAGTGGACCTCGTTACGACAGCTCACGTACTATTACTCGCAACAGGAGGATAATCCATCTCAACCCGAGGCCGCAGGGGTCCATATAATGGTGCGCGTGACTTCTTCCAGCTTAGATTGTCAGACTCACGGTGGATCAGCACCCGCAGGGATCAGGCGATGCTACCATCTCGATCCGAATGCCTAACATTTCGATCAGGTTGCCCGCATGGATGTTGTGTATTCGCTCGGGTGCGCATGATGGGACAAATTGATCCAGGTAATTCAATGCGATTCACGTAGATTCCATCCCGAGTCGTGTGGACACAATAGGAGTCTTTGAGTCGGTGTCACCTCGCAAGTTAACATCAATATGAGTACTAAAAAGCCCTTCCATGATCGAGCTCGGCAGGACATTCACTCGTCGGTCATTGATGAAGTCTGCCCACACAGAAGCTGCGACTGGAAGACAGTGTCTGATTGATGAGAGCTGTTGCAAGCGTACAGAATGTCTAGTACGACGAGGACGTGCGTCTACTAGTGTAGTAGTAGGATTGCAACCCAAGTTTTGGCAAGGACGTCAGCGTCTCTATGTTCAATCTTTTGTACGAAATTAGACTCTGGTGGCGAGGCACAGGTTTACATGTCATCCGAGCACGTGAGAGGGATGCCGCGAGCGTCATGCTGAATCGGAGCCAAAGTGAAACCATACATCTCGGGGGAGGAGTGGATGACATGCAGTCCACTTGACAAGGTACCCATCGTCCCCTTTGTCCTGAAATGCACGATCGTTCTCTCTTTGCGCACGTTTCTTCTCCAAGATCCCTGTCCCCATCTTTCGGTCCCACCATGTCGCACGCCGCCGGCCCCCTGAGGGTGATACATCGCTGAATCGACCTCGCGTGTGGCGCGCAGTGCGTGGCATGTGCGCTCGATCCCCTTTCAGCAAACGGCCACTGGTAAGCAGTCTGGATGACAGCGGAGCCAGCCATTGCTACTGCGTTATGATACAACCCCTTTGTTATGATGGAACGTGTCAAGGAACATGAACATGACAGCATCGTGCGGGGGGGTTGATCTTGTCAGACGCCACGCCCGAACAAACCTGCGATAGCAATTGTGAACGTTTTCAACGGGGGTCATTACCACGCGTCAATGGTACCGGGATGGAACAGGTAGATCGGCGCATCTGCACCTCCGCAGTCTCTCGCTCGAGAATTCGTCAAAGTGTTGTCGTTGCAAAAAACGTGGGAGGGGCTCAAGGTGTCTGACGGGGTAAAGACGTACGCACGACAAGCCTTGTCCTTTTCGTCGTTGAGCCATACTCTGAATTCAGTGTTTTTGAGAAAGTCGATCGTGCGAGAGCAGTAAGTTGTTTGGCTGTGTTATTTCTACAAGGCTTTGCCCAAATATAGGGAGATGCTTCTTCGGGAAGTCGAATCGCAACGCTGAGAGATACTTCCACGAACGAGGTGACGCGCAGGAGAGATCAGACATCGATGGACTTGTCCAAGCTCATCCTCGTCGGACTCGGCTGTAGCGCCATTATTGGCGGGAACCCTCTGGAATACATCGAAAAACAGCTCATCTTGTTCAGCAGCACTGGCAGGGTGTGCGTCACAAGAAGGATCCTCATTCCTCTGTCTCTCGACATCTATCCGTAAATCATGCACAACTGTGTCACTACAGAATAGGCGACGTGCCAACCTGGGTACTTCATTATCTATAGACATTGGGTTCCCTCAAGGGGTGACTAGGGCTCACCGTAGGGGCACTCGCGTCGACCGTTGGGTCAGGTTGTCACGTTCTTGGGTACACAATGCACCCAGACTCGGACGTTGTATCTATCCATCTCTCCGAAACCAAACACCACCTCACGCCGTCGGCTCGAGTCCAGGTGACCGGGCACAAGACGACTTTCTCGACGTCTGTCCGTCTCGTGACATCCAGGACCGTTTGCCACCTCTACCCGTATCAACGCATATGAATCCCGAGACAGTTGGTCAACAGTGGCTCGTCGTCGTCGATCCATTCCGTCCTTGTACTGTGTTCGAATCTCGGAGACCCGTTCACCAACACCCGCGTCCAGCGTTCCAGCCAAAGATGCCTAGGTATTGGTCGTCGATACCGGTTTCACGTACGAGACCGAACTGATGTACGGGCCTCGGTTTACCAACTGCGCTTGCAGTGTATCCTTGCAGTGTGTCTCTGTCGCGTTATCCCTCGTAGCCGTGTTCATCACCGTTCACAGTGCTGGGCTAGATCAAACACACCTGTCTCCCAAGGAATTGCATCTCCTTTCAACCGTTTATTCACTGCCCGAAGAACAAGAGAAGAAAAGGCCACTTTCAGAATATGACGCATCAGCCATCAGCGCGTCAATGTACGGTATGTCCAGATTCTCTGCTTCTCAGACCGGGTCTGCAACAAAAACCGTCTTGGGGCCTGAAAGACGATATCACCCAGGAACGCAGCTATCCGCTAAATTGCGGTGTGAGCGCATTAGGATAGCCCGTGTCAAATCATGGTGACCCTTTGGTGGGACCCGATGGATAATACACCATCACCTGCGCGATCGTGATCCTTGAGGCCTGAGGCATCACGCATATAACACGCTCGAAGATATTCTTGGAATTGTCCGTCCGTCCTAACTATGCTTACGTAGTGCTGATCGTATGGTTGAATCCTCCGTTATCGCAGTTCGCTGTGAACCGAGCGTTCTATCAGAAGAGAAGAAACTGCATCTATGAACGACATACCGCTTATGAACGGTACGTCCACGACAAATCCTTGTTGAACTAGATATAGCGGGTCCGCAGTCAAGAACACATCCACGCGAGGCATCCATGCCAGGACGAGCGACTTTTGAAATCGTACGCATAGATCGACCTACGCACCAGCAACCGTTCTATCCTTAATTACCAGTAACTGCACTCGAGAGCCTCCCTTGATCGCTGGCATGTCCCTAGCTGGATGTCGTCCATTCGCTGGTGGGTTGATAATGCAGATCCGCACACCTCCTAGTAGTACCGACCAAGCAACGACAACCCGTCGCTGACCTGCACGATACGTATCCATCGTCAGCGCCTGCAGCACCAATCCATCGAAGAATTCCAGCATCGTCTTGATCGTCACGTCGTATTGGGGCCAATACAGGTCAGTACTCTCTCCAATGTTGGGGTCGAGATTCGCGATGAAACGGACGAGATAAGAGGCCACGTCGGAGGCACAGTAGACATGGAGCAGATCGGAAGCGTGGAACGTTAAACGCGATTCAACGCACGAAGGAGAACACAGATGACGCTGATCCACCGAACCAAGGAAAGGCACAGCTGTCAATCGTTCACTCACTTTGCAAAGAAAACAAAATGAAATGAAATTATGACAAGGAATAAGAAGTCCATGACGCATCGATAGCCTACCATAGCTTCAGGGGATCTCGTCGGGTATGTGACATTTAATTAATAGAGCTGGGGACAGAACTATGCCCGGATCGCATCATGCGCGAGTCCCGTCGGCGCGGCATACTATTGTCCGTTTACGACCAAATTTTGGGATGGGTTCGCCATTGCTATCAACCTCTAAGCTCTTCATCTTCTTCAGACTCGGAATCGTCTAAAGACACGTCTACAGCGGAAGAATGGGGCTGAAGATTTGAGCATGGGTGCAGCGGGAAGCGTTCTTGTTCGACTGTGGGAGGTCAGTGCCGGAAACGACAAAAACGGTCGATGTACGTTTCCTGCCACCGCCATCTATGCAGAGGGTGTCCACAGCGGGTAGACGTCAGAATGAAGGAACGAGGGAACTCGCACGGTTGCGAAACTGTACCTCCCTGAATGCTAATATTCTTTGTGAAGGATCAGATGTGTGTTATCAGTGGGCGGGGTGGAGCAAGGAGTGCATCTGAGGATTGAGGAGACTAAGTTTCTGGGGAATTGGCGGGAGAGTCTGCACGAATGTGGCAAAAGGAATCGTCGACAGAAGGACCGGTCGAGCGTGCAGCCGTCAGGATTGAAGAGGGCGAGGCGGCTTGTGTTTTCGTCCGCTGGCCCAAGAGAATAAACCTGGGTCTGCTTGACCAGCAGGGGCCGAATAGGATTCGCGAGGGATGCCGGAGGAAGATAGTCTGCTTGGGTATTAGGACAAACATGACTGGATGACTGATTACGAACTGAATGAACGGATTTAAGTGATCCATTGTAGACAACAAAGAAAGAGGGACCGCTTGCAGGGAGGAAGGCCGTGAGCAAAATCAGATGTTATGCCTGATATCTTAGAGGGAGATGGCGCATAGGTTAGATTATGAAAGAACCGGGGGGTGTCTAAAAGAGACCGTTTGTACACCCAGGACAACGGCAAATGCGAGGTGAAGTAGGAGACAAACACGACAGAAATCGAGTCTACGAAGCGGCTTGAGCTCTTTAGCAGACGAACATTGCAACGATAACCCCCTCTTTGCGGTGACTGAGACGGTCTGCCCGTGGTGAACCAGGGAAGTTGTCGTTGAACATCCGAGGGCATTGTTGGCGTCAACGGGACTGTGTATAGGCGTAAACATTCGAGCCCCAGGGGGTCACGTAGGAAGCGCGAGAATGCCCGGGCTGCGCATGTATGTGAGTGTGACGTGGTTTGAGTGAGTGCACAGACGTACATCGTCTGGAGCTTGAGTGAGCCCTTTCAAAAAGGAGCCATGTTTTGCGCGCGATATGGATATGTCGCATGTCGGTCCAGTGCGGATTGTACACTTGCCGTGAACCGAGTCCCGCAGCCGAGACACGATGGGCAACCGCAGACTGGGTTTGCAAATGACGGGTGGTTTCACGATAGGCTTGACTGCTTACCTAGTCGTGGCACTGGCATCGAGGCTTGGCTGGATCCGAGTAAGAATAGGCGCCAAAGACACGAGGCAGCTGTGTGAACAGACCAGAATAAGGAAACGTGTTATGCAGCAACTGTGCGCACCACGAGCCAACCGAAACGCCTTGTCCCTCGACATTTCGACACGGAGGATTGTATACCATTGATGATGTCGTCGACGAATACCGGTGCGTGGCAGCTCCGAGGAGTGATTGAGCGGTGCTAACCATTCTGTAAGACCGAACAATGTTACTTGACATCGGTCACTCTGGCGTGGTATGGGCAGTCTCTTTCTACCCCGACGGAATGCACGTCTTGAGTGGGAGTGACGATGGGATTCGACGGTGGCGACTTGCAGGCGGTCAAGAGGTCGGAAAGCAATTGGGAATGCGGGGGGTTCTTGCCATCTCTGTGTCGATGGATCAGAAGTGGATCGTGTGTGGGACCACAAAGGGGGCAAGTGTGTGGGACGGAGAGTTGCACGAAAAGGTCGTCGACGTGGAGGGGGCAAATTCCGTGGTTGCAGTCGACGTGTCCCCCGATTCGACGAGGTTTGCGACCGGGACCAAAGAAGAAGCAAATATTTGGAACATCACGAGCGGCAAGAGACTCGTTGGCCCGCTCAAATACGACAATTGGGTCAATGGAATCAAATTCTCCCCCAATGGCGAGCGGATCGCCACTGCATGCCAGGTCGACTCCATCCACATTTTCGACAGTCACAACGGTGAAAAGCTCGCCACTATCAAGACAACCATAACCGAGTGGAACCCGGTCACTCCGCTTGCGTGGTCAGGTGATGGCCAGCAAATTATTTCCACGTCCCGCGCCAACACAATCAAGTCTTTCGACGTCTCCACCGGGTCCCAGCTTGCAGAATCACCCATTCTCCATGACAGGGACGACAGCGTCCCCTCCCTTGCCATAGCCACCAACGGCAAATTCATCGCTACTCTCGCGCGCCATTCAATCTCGTTCCTGGATACATCGACACTAACTCGGATTGGCCCCGTCATCAAGGACAGTAAAGAGTGTTGGTCCATCGCTATCTCTCCGGACAGCAGCCGTATTGCGACTGGATTGCACGACGGAAAAATTGTCCTTCGTGATCTTGGCAAGATCCTCCCTGACATGTATGGTCCTTTCCATGTGAGCTCCAGTGTGTCGGATAAGCCCCATTCTGTCTCCTATGTTGACATACTACACAGGTATCTACTCATGGGCAAGTACAAGATGAGCACCCTCCGACCTCGGGTGGCGATGACAACAAATCACCAGACTCGAATTCGGTATGAGACTACGCCTTTGTCATGCCGTCACCGAGGCGCGCTGACACCAACGCATACATACAATAGGAAGGTCCTGGGCAATCTAGCCCACTCGAGTCCAAAGGACACGACCAAGATGGCGATGATCCCCTCGAGGTATCGGTTTATTCATTTCCCCCCCGAAGCAAGTTCTCACAATGGCATAGGTCGAGGTGCCGTCGAGCACACCCGCTCCTCAGTTCGACTTTGACGAGGTGGGGGATTACTACATTCTTATCTTGCTGCCGTGTTGACGCTGCTGGAGCCACCGTCCTCGGCCTCCTCTGACCATCCCCAGGAGGATGAAATATCACAGTTGTCACATGCCCCACCCCTGACCACCCCTCCAGAGGCACGTGCAGGGAAAAAGATCGACAGCGTCCTGTCGTCGCACAGCCATTCAATATTTAAAAAGTGGCTACAAAGGAAGGGCAACAAGGACCCCGCCTCACATACGCCCGATCGACCTTCCGGAAGCTCACCACCCTGCTGACCATCAATCTCCTTTCCACTCACCACCGAGGGTGGACGACAGAAGCGAGGGACCTTCGCGGATGGCGGCAGGTAAACGTAAGCGGGTGAGTACTCTTCCTTGATAGATGATCGGATGTGGTATGGCCAACACATCATCCTAGCGAACAGTCCAGAAATGGGCCAGAAACGAAAAGGTTCGTTGTGCCTCAGGTTTGTACGCAACAACTCATTTCAGACACTACAGCGTAAATCGGCCTTCAAGGCCACTATTCCCGACAACACCAACGAACTGTCTCGCAGTGGCCAAGGTCCTGCGGATGTACAGCAAGCAGGTCCAGTGCGTCTTTCTCTTTTCTGGTGATAGTGGGCCTCATCACGACAGTTCACGTGCTATTAGGCACAACAGGAGAGTGATCCATCTCAACCCCCGGCTGCGGGGGTCCATATAATAGTGCGTGTGGTTTCTTTTGGTTTAGGTTGTTAAACTCACAGTGGATCAGCATCAGCAAGGATCAGGCGATGCTACAATCTCGATCCAGATGCCTATCATTTTGATCAGGTTACCCGCATGGATGTTGTGTATTCGCTCGGGTGCACATGACGGGACACATTAATCCGGGTGATTCAATGCGATTCACGTAGATTGCATGCTGGGTCGTGTGGACATAATAGGAATCTTTGAGTCGGTGTCTCGCAAGTTAACATCACTATGAGTCCTAAAAAGCTCGTTCATGATCGAGTTCGCCAGGACATTCACTCGTCGGTCATTGATGAAGTCTGCCCACATGGAAGCTGCAACTGGAGGACAGTGTCTGATTGATGAGAGCTGTTGCAAGCATACAGAATGTCCAGTGCGACGAGGACGTGCGTCTACTAGTGTAGTAGGATTGTAACCCAAGTTTTGGCAAGGACGTCAGCGTGTGGATATTCAATCTTTTGTACGAAACTAGGCTCTGGTGACGAGGCATAGGTTTACATGTCATCCGAGCATATGAGAGGACGCCATCGTCATGCTGTCGGAGCCAAAGTGGAATCATACGTCTCGCGAGCAGAATATATGACATGATTTCATAGCATCAGGAAATTGGTGGGGAGATGATATAGCCAGATGCATGTCACAAATAAATATAAAGCTGATACAATAAGCTAAGTGCTCAATCAGGAAATATCAACACTTGCAAGCAGGGCAGCAGAAACTCAAATATATGAGCAGAGAGTAGAAGAAGGACATACAAATGAAAATGTTAGCATTAGGAAAACAGGGTGGTGTATGGAACTGCAAACCTGAAAAAAATCAGTGCAATTTTTTTGTTAAGTGTGTGTGATTTTAATGGTTAGGTGTGCATGATTTCAGTAGCATACAATGAATGCATGATTTTGGGTGCCCATTGTGCACAATACAGTACAATCTGAGTTCTACAATACACCATTAACGAGCTCCTTTATTAAGAAATTAATGTGTCTGATCCTTGAAAACTCACACAATCTCACTTTTGTTCGAAAGGGGGAGTATTTTTTTCTGGGTTAGGGTGAAGTGGGTTGAATGTGTTGGAAATATGGTTTATTTCTTTATTTTATCTTCACCATATTATCCTTTTCTTTATGCTACTCATATCTCTTTGGTTGCATGTGACCCTTAACTCATGTGACACAGGCTAGACTTCTTACATCATATGCCTAGACCAGTGATGTCATAGGCTACATCATTTATGACTTCATACCCTCAACCTGGGTCTAGATGACTGTCTACTGACATCATTATTACTACTGTCCTGCCATGGTAATACCCTTGACCCTGGGTATTAGGGTTTCTCATGTCACCTGTCAGTATGGATTGGCACGGGTGTACCCCTGGGTGCCAGTGGTGATACCCGGGCCCATACCCATACCCTGCCATATACCCATACCCGCCCACAGGGTAAGGGTCTGCATGCAGGTCAGCAAAATCAGACCCATGGGTATAGATACCCATGGGTCTACGTGTGGGTTGGCCATAGGCTAAGTACGAGATGAGACGAGGGATGGCACAATGCTGTTGCGAGATGACTCGAGCAAACACTGGCTGGACTCAACAAGGCTCTACACCAAGAGCTAACACAGCGGTTCAGAGAAGAGGAGAGAAAAGAGTAGAGGTAAAAGCGTAGTCTTCCTTAATCACCTCACAAGGACATAGGTTGCAAGAGACAAATGGATTAGACTGGGGAGTCCAGTCAACTACAGCTAGTTTATATAGTTTACAGGAACACACATGGACCATAGGGTCCATGGGAATGACTACTGGTTATAGATAGATGTTATGAAAGAAGTTGTTGTAAGAGAAGGAAATTGATGATGGGGAGAAAGAAGCAGAAATTAATAAAGCGTGTGTGCATTGTGTTTGTCTAGACCATAGGTCACATGTAGTTTCCCATGGTCACATGCACATCATGTGACTTCAAAGTCTGAAAAATGTAAAGTATGTGCGCAAATGTGCTAAGTTAAAAAGTTTGAAAATATAGTATATCATAACACTACTCCCTCTTTAAGACTCAAATTCCAGGCGAGTCCTGTGATAATTAGTTTTGGTAAGGTTTTCATAATGAGAGAAGAGAGAAGAGAAGTCTCCTATGGTAAGGCTGTGAAGTTTCCAAGGAGCTGAAGGGTTCTTTTTATGAAAATCAGCAACTGCCTGAGGGGTGGTATTAATAATGTCACCTGATTCCCATGTCCTATCAGATTCATCGTAACCTTTCCAGTGTACGAGATATTGAAGCTGGCGGCCTTTGAGATGTGATGCCACAATATAGTCAATCTCAAATTGCTCTACTCCTTCTTTATCAACTTCGATTGCATCTGGGCATGAGACTGGTTGACCTGGAAGGGTTGCCCGATATGGTTTAATGCGTGAGATGTTAACAGTAGGGTGAATATGAATAGAGTTTGGCAATTTAAGTTTAACGGCGTTAGGAAGGATTTCGAGGATTTCATAAGGGCCAATCCATTTTTGTGTCAACTTCTTTGCCATATAGGGGAGCTTCAAATGTTTGGCCGAAAGCCAAACTTGTTGTCCTTTCTTGTAATTAGGAGCGTCGGATCTTTTGTTTTCCGACTGTCTCTTCATTCTTTCTTGTGCTTCCTCCAATACATCTTCTACTTCTTTGTGTGATTTTCCCATCTCTATGCTGAACTCTTTTCCCATGCCTTTGGCTTTTCCTTCAAAGCCCATGCAAGGGGCGTAATTTCATGTGATATTGAAAGGAATGGTGCCAGTGCCGGTGGTGAGAGAATTGTTGTGATGGAATTGAGCAACTTTGAGCCAATCAGCCCATTCGGTCTGTCGCTTTGCTATATAAGAGTGGAGATATTGTTCAAGTTCTCTATTAATACACTCTGTTTGTCCATCGGTTTGAGGGTGATAGGCGGTGGAGATTTTCTGGGAGATAGAGAGAAGTTTACATAATTCGGAAGTAAAGTCCGAAATGAATTGGGGTCCTCAATCAGAAATGATCGTGGAGGGTAGTCTGTGAATACACCAAATATTGTCTCTGAAAATGATAGCTAAGTCCTTTGAAGAAACTGTATTGTAGGTGGGAATGAAAACAACTTCTTTAGAAAATCGATCAATGATGACACAAATGGCAGTATAACCGTGGAAAGCGGGTAATCCCATAATGAAGTCAACAGATAAATCCTCCCATGGTCATTTAGAAGCGGATAAAGGAAGGAGTTTGCCTGCCAGTGCCTTTGACTTTCCCTTTGTTTGGGTGCACACTTGGCAGCTATCTACATAAATTTTAATGTCTTTTGTGGCACCAGGCCATAAGAAATGATGAGTGAGAAGATGAGAAGTACAAGCTTGTCCGGAGTGTCCACCAATAGGCAAGTCATGACAAATAGTGAGAAGTTCTGTATGTAATGGTTCAGGAACAAAGACTTTGTTTTTGTTGTTTTTGAAAATATAGTTATCATAATCGTAAGTATATTTGTTAAAGGATTCTTCTTGTATTTTTTCTGATTCTTTTATGATTTTATCGTAGAAAGAAGAAGAAAGTTCGACATTGTTAATAAAAAGAAAAGGTGGAAGGACAGTAATGTTCTGGTTGTGATCTTGGACAGCATCACCATGGTCAGGTTGGCGAGATAAGGCATCTGCACGATTGTTCGATGTTCCAGGTTTGTAGATAAAGACATAATTAAATTCTTGAAGAAGTGCATGCCATCGAGCTTGGCGACCGGATAAGGTTTGGGGTTTCTTCCAATATTCGAGATTCTTGTGATCTGTCCAGATCTCAAAACTTTCCCTACTGATCAGGTAGTGTTGCCATTCTTCCAATGCTCTAATGACTGCTAAGAGTTCTTTATCATAAATAGGGTAGTTGCACTCTGCGCTGTCGAAGGAATGGGAAATGAAGGCACAGGGTCTCCAGAGACTGTCATCACATTTAACCGAAAGCACTGCCCCTGTGGCAATATCCAAAGCATCTGTTTCAAGATGCATTTCCTTGTCTCGATCTGGATATGCCAACAAGGGTGATTCCTTAAATTTAGCTTTCAAGAAATCAAATGCTACTTGGTGTTTCGGTTCCCATTTGAATAGAATGTCTTTTTTGGTTAGATTGTTCAATGGGTGTGCAATGTCTGCAAAGCCTTCAATAAATCATTGATAATAATTACAGAGTCTGAGGAAGCCTTGCAGTTGTTTGAGGCATGTGGGAACCAGCCAATCCAATACCCTTGACACCTTCTTTTCCTGCATTTCTACTCCCTCTTTAGATACTACCATGCCAAGAAAGTCTACTTTGTCCTTTGAGAAACTACATTTTTTGGGTTTTACATAAAGATGATTTTGGCAAAGATTGAAAAGCACCTCCTTTACTATTTCTTCATGCTCTTCCTTCGTCTTGCCTTTTGTAAGTATCATACAGTCATCGATATAAATAATGAGTATGGCATACATGTCATTAAATATGTCATTCATCATTTGCTGGAAGGTAGGGGGTGAGTTAGTCATCCTGAAATACATAACAGTTGGTTCATATGTGCCTATGGGAGTAACAAAGGCTCCCTTCCACTTGTCACCTTCTTTAATTCATATGTTGTTATAACCCCATCGAAGATCAAGGGCCGTAAACATGTCTGTGCCCTTAAGGCGGTCAATCAACATCGAAATAAGGGGTAGAGGATAGGTGTTCTTTATAGTGCCTTCATTTAAATATCAATAGTCCATAACGAGTCTCTTTTTTCCGTCTTTTTTAGGTATAAAGAATACTGGTGCCATTTGAGGAGACATCGAAGGGCGAATATAACCCTTCTTGAGTTCTTTTCTGATGAACGTGTGTACTTTGTCCATTTCCACATCCAATAAAGGAATTACTCTACCCTTTTTGGGAGCAAAGTCTGGTTTTAGATCTATTGCATGATCCCAGGGTTTTCATTCTGGCATTCTCTTGGATTTGTTCTTGGAAAATACATCAAGGAAGTCGTGGTATGTTTCTGGCACTTTCTCCTTGAGTCCTTCTTCTATACTACGGTTATAAATAAGTTTGATAGGTTCGTCAAAAGGTCCATCACCCATAATATGACAGTAGGGTGTGCATCAGGGAAAAGAAATAGTTTTAGTGACCCAATCTATAGTGGGGTTATGCCGTGCCAGCCAATCATAGCCAACAATGAGGCGGTGGGTTCCTAGTTTTGACACATAGGCTTCCAGGACCTTGTAATGGCCGGCAATCCCAATAATTAAAGTGACAGTGTGTGTTACTTGGGCTATTGCTCCATTAGAGCTGTCAGCATTTTTCACCAAAATAGGGTTAGCAATTCTATAAGTAGGGATACTGTGAGAGAGAACATAGTCTTTGTCAATAAAAGTGTGAGAAGTGCCTGAATCTAGAAGGGACTTAAACGATCGAGACCACCAACTTCCATATTCATAGTTCAGTACACGTGTTTCCAGTGACATTTCACCACTGAATGACAACGTGCTTGTGTGAATAAAAAGAGCTGAAGGAGAATTGAGGGATTTATAATTAGAAGAGTTTCTTACTTGGCAAACAAGAGAATTAAGCATGCTTTGTTTTAATTCCAGTGCCACGCTCACGCTTTGTTGAGTCGCTTTTTCGGAATGGGGAATAATATTGCCAAAAAGATCATCCAAAGTACATACAGGGAAATCTGACTCATTGCAATTCACAAGATTGGTAGAAATATTACAAGAAGAAAGAGAAACAGAAGGAGAAACGTAATTGTCTGGTCTGTGAACACCCTCATCGTTCACAGACTTATTTAATTTAAAGAACTGGCCACCTTCTGCCTTGCTTCTACTTTGAATTTGTCTCTGTAGTAAGCTTTGGCTTCTGCCAAATAGAAGGACAGCATTGCTGCTTGTTGAGTGACAACCGGAGGAGCAGATGGGACAGGAGCAGCAGTTGGAGGGGATGGGAGGGGACGACCATATGTGTGCTGGGCGTGCTGCACGGGTGGCGGGTAAGGTGCAGCAGGCACAAAAGCACCTGTTTTATAATCCCAAAGGTATTGTTGCCATACTTGCGGCAGACGTGGGGGGCGCTTGTTGGGGTTTAAGTTGCAATTAGGCCATATGTGGCCAACCTTGTTGCATCTGTAACATGTATGGATATCGGGCTGGGACGGAGACACAGCTTGCTGCATATCTATCTCCATCGGGGCTCCTCTACCCGGCTGTGTACCAGTGGGAGTGAAACAGGAATGGTTACCTGGAGGAGGTCATGGTGGAGGTGGATAATATTGTTGGCTGTAAGGCCGCAGAGGACAGGGAGCGAATTGGGGGCGGTATGAAAAAGGGGCGGGACGAGAGGGTGGACCGCGTTCTATTGCAATCTGTTCAAAGTTCCTACTGATTGCTCAGTAGTTTCCACAGAGCTCAATGTAGTCATCTGACTCCTTGCTCGTCATCTTTGCTTGATAGTAGATGCGGTAGTTGACAGCTTTCTTGAGCAGTTCAAGGGCAAAGTCATACCCAATATCTGCTTCCTTTACCAGGACAATGAACTCCTGGATAAACAAATCTATGGGCCTAGACTCTTGCCTGAAGGCTTGCAGCTTTTTAAGGCTCTCATGAGCCAGTACCTCTATCTGGAAGTACTCCTTTATTTCGATCTGAAGATCAGGCCATTTGGGCCAAGCTACAATGCCTTTCAGCATGGTTACCGTAGATCCTGCTGCTATTGGGATTTCGGTTTCTTCTTCCTCTAAGAATCGTTCTAGTGTAATTTGGGCAAAGCCCTCAGCCTTCTTCTCGAATTGAGACAGAACTGCAACTGTGCAGATGTGGTTGTCCTTCCAGTCCTATGCATCAACCCAGAGTCGAAGCTTGATCCACCAAGCACGAAACTTTGGAAAACACCAGTGGGTTCTCTTTAGCCCTAGAGTCTGGGCAGTGTATAACAGTCTAATCCAAGTGTTGCAAGATGACTCGAGCAAACACTGGCTGGACTCAATGAGGCTCTACACTAGGCAATGGCACGGGTATGGGTATGGGTAGTGCTGTGCCATACCCGTACCCTTACCCGTACCCACACCGTGGGTTTATTACCCAATATAGTAATTCTGTGGTAAGTCATGGCTCACTTATTGTTTTTTTCAACAGACTCACTCAACGCTCAAGTGCTCAAGCTTGCCCTCACCCCCCTCAACCGATGACGAACAGTGCAACACAGACAACGACAAGGAATGACACAGCTGTCCTCAACTTCACCCTCACCTCACCCCCAGTCTCGACCAATGGCAACGAGGATCACCCTCACCCTCCTTGTCCCAGGCCACCCTCAACTGACGATGAGGAACAGTATAATGCACGCAATTGCATGCATTGTACTGTTCCTCGTCTCATCCTTATCCTTGCCCTCACCTCACCCTCACCTCACCTTCAACTGATGACAAACAATGACAAATGACAAGGAACAATACAACGCATGCATAATTGTGTGCGTTGCATTGTTCCTTGTCTTGTTCTTGCCCTCCCTCACCCTCACCTGGCTTCACCTCACCCCCAACCAATGATGACAATGAGGGACGGCAAATGACGATGAACAACTTATCTTCGCCCTCCCTCACCCTCACCTGGCTTCACCTCACCCCCAACCAATGATGACAATGAGGGACGGCAAATGATGATGAACAACTTATCTTTGCCCTCCCTCACCCTCACCTGCCTTCACCTCACCCTTGACCAATGATGATGATGAGGGACAATGAACAACAACGAACAACTCATCTTTGCCCTCCCTCACCCTCACCTCATCCTCACCCTCAACCAATGGCAACAATGAGGAACGACACAATGCATGCAACGTGCATTGCATCGTTCCTTGTCTCATCCTCATCCTCACCTTCACCCTTGATGGATGACAATGGACAACAACACTGATGCTGACATCCCCTCCCCTCACCCTCCCCTTACCCTCACCCTCGACCGATGATGGTGATGAGGAATGACACAATGCACACAATTGTGTGCATTGCATCATCTCTCGTCTTGTCCTTGTTCTCTTCAGCTCACCCTCAGCTCACCCTTAACAAACAACGACACCGACACCGACACCTGATGACATCCCCTCCCCTCACCCTCACCCTTGACCGACAACAATAATGAGGAATGGCACAGCACACGCAATTGCATGTGTTGTGCTGTGCCTCATCCTTGTCCTCATCCTCACCCTCACCTTACCCCAATACCTGTGGGTATACCCAC
Source organism: Boletus rufocinnamomeus (assembly GCA_038092675.1). Taxonomy (NCBI): domain Eukaryota; kingdom Fungi; phylum Basidiomycota; class Agaricomycetes; order Boletales; family Boletaceae; genus Boletus; species Boletus rufocinnamomeus. The sequence continues at coordinate 28,867 of JBBPQV010000229.1, forward strand.
TGGGGGTATCGGTACGGGTCAGCTTTGGCTTACCTGCGCGTTTACCCGCACTCACGACCATGGGTGCAGGTAAACGGTGGGTACGGGTATGGGTAAACCTCTGGATACCTGGGGGTATACCCGTGCCATTGCCTACTCTACACCAAGAGCTAACACAGCAGTTTAGAGAAGAGGAGAGAAAAGAGTAGAGGTAAAAGCGTAGTCTTCCTTAATCACCTCGCAAGGACATAGGTCACAAGAGACAAATGGATTAGACTGGGGAGTCCAGTCAACTACAGCTAGTTTATATAGTTTACAGGAATGCACATGGACCATAGGGTCCATGGGAATGACTACTGGTTATAGATAGATGTTATGAAAGAAGTTGTTGTAAGAGAAGGAAATTGATGATGGGGAGAAAGAAGCAGAAATTAATAAAGTGTGTGTGCATCATGTTTGTCTAGACCATAGGTCACATGTAGTTTCCCATGGTCATGTGCACATCACATGACTTCGAAGTCTGAAAGATGTAAAGTATGTGCACAAATGTGCTAAGTTAAAAAGTTTGAAAATATAGTATATCATAACAAATGCACGTGCACTGTGCCGTTCCTTGTCTCATCATCAGTTGAGGGTGAGGGGGGAGGGGATGTCACCATCGTCTTTGTCATCCATTGAGGGTGAGGGTGAGGGTGAGGGTGAGGTGAGGGTGAGGTAAGGGAGGACAAGGACAAGACGAGAGATGACGCAATGCATGCGATTGCATGCGTCATGCCGTTCCTCATCTCATCATCAGTTGAGGGTGAGGGTGAGGGGAGGGGATGTTGGAGTTTA
>JBBPQV010000230.1:0-29673 GCA_038092675.1 Boletus rufocinnamomeus
CACTATGGATGATGCTTGGCTTACCTGAGAAGGCATTACCATTTTTTCAAGAATGGATGGATCTGAACTCAATGGTCGACCCATGGACCAAGGAAGGGCAGGCATGGTTGGACAATCCAAGCTCCAGATGCCAACCTTTGGCCCCTCAATGGTATCAACTTGTTGGAATCTTCCACATTTTGCAATGTGCATTCAATGGTAAGCCTGTTCTACTGATGGACAGTGTCAGACTTGGCAAAACTCTCCAAGTGATCAGCACAATCACTTGTCTGACGTACTATTGGGAATGTTATGATGCAAAGGGTGATTTTCCTGGTTACTTTAATATGTATTTTGTTTCTTAATCATACATATCCTACTCATACAATGCAATCTGTAGCTAAATGCAGATTCAATTTGGCCAACAGAAAAATCCCCAATAACCTGCATATTGTCATCTGCCCAGTCAACCTCAAGGATCAGTGGAAACAGGAGATCAAGCACTTCCTCGAGCTGGCATCCTTTGACCTACTTCCCTACACAGGCTGCTACAACACTCAAACTAACTGGTGGACTGCATTGTATGAAAAGAGTTGTCAGAAACCATCTCACTGGTTGATCCTTGCGACATATATGGTAAGTAAATTGTTCTCATGCACATCACATTCAATCGTGAGTGATTGTTCCCATACCAGGCTGCTCAAGACAATTGTATTTGATGCTTCCGCCCTGGAACCAAGACAGAAGTGGGAAGAGGACTCAAAGTCACCTAGTATCAGCACAATGCCCCTCACATCCTGTATGGCTGCAAATTTGCTTTTATGGTGATGGACGAGGCGCACACCGGCCACAAGCACAACATGGTACATGTTGCATGTCAGGAGCTTTGCATCAAATCCAGGGGTCTCATCACACTCACGGCAACTCCAGTTACAACAAAGGCACAGGTACTGTAAGTCATATTTTCTAGTGGGGAAATACATTGTAATGATGTGTATCTAATATCATCAGGATCTTTGGATCATGGGCAACTTACTTGGTATCAAGGGCTTCAATGATCACGTGGAGTTGCTCAAGATAACATGTGAGTTGAATGCTGCCTCTTGGAAGGACATGAAGGAGCAACAGAAGGCTGGCTACGAAGGTAACCAGCTATGTGGTATATTGATCAACAGAGTCAATCCCAATGTGCCTGCATCCAAGTTCACTCCCAAGATGTGCCAATGAATGAAGGTGATGTACGAACACTTTGCAACTCACATCATCCAATGCACAATTGACTCCAAGGATCCTTGCAGTCAGACATTATTCAGTATGCACCCCTATCAAGACCACTCCCTGCATCTCCACATGTATGACTGGGAGATGGAAAATCTATGTAGCTTTGCAAAGGAAATTGTAAAGGATAATCCCATGGCAGCAGCAGTGGATACATGAAAGGTAAGTTCTCCCACTACAGTGCTTGCTGTCCTGGAGGGCATGTGCACTATGTCAAGAGCTCACCACTCTCAATGGCCAGGCCTTGCCAAGCACCTGCCCAGCGCTGGCTGTCCAGGATGGGGAGCTTGAAAGCACCCCCATTAGTACTGAATATATTTCTTTTCACCAGCATTTCTACATTGAATTTTGTTAGTTGATGCTCCACCCCCACCTCAACCCCAAGTTTTCTGACTACTGGAAGAAACCTGAGTCACTTCAGCATTGGCAGGAAAGCAAGGAGAAGACCACCAAGCTGGATATCCTTGCTCAAGTCGTCAAGCACCATCTTTCTGCTGATGGTCTCACTCCCCTCACAACCACCACAGACAGTAAATCACTCAAGGTGAACCAAACATTTGAGGCTGATATCCAACCCTACCCTGAATGTGACCAGATCATCATCTACTCTGCTTTTCCTTCATCCAATGTGGCCATCATAGACATAAGTCTCTATTTTGTGCTACTACATGACAACACTGATTGAATCAATAGATCTTCGAACTGCATGGGATTTCCGTGACTGAACTCAATGGGAGCATGTCACTCAAGAAATGTGGGGAAGCTCTCAATGCATTCCACACAGCCACAAGAACCAATGGCCTGCATGTTCTGATTCTCTCAAATGTAGGTCTTGTTGGACTCAACATGGCATGTGTGAATATCATGGTCATGGTGGTGTGTCAGTCATTCAGTCTACATTTTCAATGTTTTAACTGTGTATTTCTCATTATCCAGGATACAACTTGGTCTGTGCTCAACGATGAACAGCTGCATGGCTGCATCTTCCGCTATCCACAGCAGAAGCAAGTCCATATCTACCAGCTGATTGCTCTCGGGACTCCAGACATATTCCTCAACAATATCTTGTTCAACAAAGGTCAGCTCCATTCTGCTTTCATTGGTACTGACCCCATATTTTGTATGTATCTTCATTGCTACATTCGTGAAACTATATACTGACTAAGTCATCTAAGGCGAAATGTTTGTTCCTCAGGTCAATGACGACGATTTCATTTTGGTCGCCTCATCTGATTTACACCCTGGCGTGAAGACCAAAGGTACAGAATACACTGCTGCAAAGAACAAGAGTGGGCCGAAGGGAAGGGGAAAAGGGAAGAGAACAGGCAAAGAGAAGGTCCAGGACAATGTCGAGCTCAGCAACCCTGGTGTTGAACCTGCGCAGGACATGAATATGACCGCTGCTGATCCCCCAGCACCATCCAAGGAGGGTGGCCTGTCCAACCAGAAGGGTAAAGGAAAGGGGAAGAAGGGCAAATTGAAAGCAATCATATCTGATGGGGACAATGACTTTGAGGTCCTTGAGATTCAACCCAAGCTTGAATCCAGTGGTCACAACAAGGCAGGCTCAAAGAAGTCCCGAATTCGGTCTTCCCAAGCAGGTTTGAAGCATTGTCCATCCCATGTCAGCCCCCCCACATCCCCTTCAAAGGGGAAAAAGCGATCTAGTCAGCAACTATCCATTCCAAACATGGACATCTCTGACTTCTCAGCCAACATTGGACTTGTCAAAGCTGCTTCCCACCTCCATGTCAATGACCCTTCGCTGCTGGTCACTACAGACATCAACATGGGAGATGCAACCATCGACCCCATCCTTGCAAATCTGCAAGCCCAAGGTGGTGAGGATTCCCCTGACAAGGACACCACCAAAGCCAGGCTCGTGTTACAAACACCCCCACCTATTGCCCCCCATGACCGCGATGACATCTCTTTGCCCCTCACATCAATTCACTCCTGATCAGACAACATTGAGGAGGACAATGCCACTTACAACATACCTCATTGTCCTGCCCCTGGTACATCAAGATGTCAGGCACAAGTTGCTGCTTCCCCTCCCCCTCTTCCCCTGATTGGCAGTCTACACAATGGTAGCAGAAATTCCAAGAGGAAAAAGGGTTGAGGCAAGCATCCCACATAGTTTACCTGTCCATTGAACATTATATGTCTCTAATTTCATTTCTTGAACTATAGCTTTTACCCCTGTACTGTTGATTGACCTGTCCTGCAATGAACGTATGTTGTGTTATATAAAAGTGTACTTAGTTATTTTCAGAATGTCAACATCGCCATCCTGGACACCCTACCTGCCAACATTCTGAGCAGTCTTTTTACACACACGGTAACACACCTGCCCCTTGTTCCTGGACAAGTTACCACATAGCCCGCCATCCTAGATGCCTTACATCCCATACCCAGCATCCAGGTGATCCCACACATGGCTTGCCATCCAGGACAGCCTATACAACACAGGGTGGCCTACACAACACCTTGGATATGCAGTACAAGCTCACATTTCCACCTCCCCACTTCTATGATGACACTAGAATTCACACAGACACCTCCTGCCATCCTGCAGTCAATCAAGTCAATACCCATGCCTCAAACATAATTGCTGCTCCCTTTCCAACTTCATTTACTGCATCCAGATCAACCAGAACCTGTCATTCATCACCCTGTTGTGCAAAGCCATTGCAGACACCTTCCATGTTGTCAGGTTGCAGTTCTACTAACCCGGGCTACTCTTCTATATGGTCACTCACTCACACCCCTGGTGGTGACCCCCCAGGTGTCGCATACCATGCGCATGTTATTGACTAGGATGATTATCTCCTCTGTGTTAAGCTGTCTCGACCACTCCTCCATCTATACTCACTGTTATCCCAGGTCACCCACTGACTATTATGGGACCAATCAGCAACTGTGGTGAGCAACTCCCTCACAACCCTGGTAGTGACCTCCCTGAGATGTCATATGTATACCATGCACATGGTGACAAACACAATGGCTATCTCATTCGCGTTGAGCCATCTCAACTACATCTGTACTCACCATTATCTCAGGTTGCCTACCAACTATTTTGGCACCTACACACAATGAGCGGCTTGCTCACATCCCTTGTGGTGACCTCCCCATGGTGTCACGTTGTGTGTGTAGTTGTCAAACATGGTGGTTATCTTGTCCACATTAAACTGTCTCGACCACAAATTGAAAGCAATTTTACTAACCTGATTGGAAAGTGGTGGTTTGCTTGAGGCTATGGTGGTGTCAAAGTGAGGCTAATGTTACTACATGATGATTTCCTGATAGATTCTGCAGATGGTATGTACATATGGCCTGCAGCTATGACTGCACAGGAATTCTTAATGTAGCCATAGGTCACAATATAAGAGGCAGATAGCAATTTGCGATGACAGGCAGTATGTGTGATCCACACGCAGTTCAAAAACTACGAGGGTAAGTGTACACTTTTCTGATGCCCTACATGCCTCCTCCTATGACCCTGAGATGTATGCCATCCTGGATGCCTTACAACACCCATTTAGAGACTGTCTCATGAGACAGAAACACTGATTGGACAAATGTCAGTGAGTGATGATATGTGAGTTAAGGTATGAAGAAGGAATGTAAAAAGGTAGTCAAAGCAGGTGTACAGTACACTGCTGTGTGATGCATTGTCCCCTCCAGCTGTCCTGGATGGTGACACTCATTTCCGCAGGGTTGCGACAACTCCAATAGTCCAGCTATCCTGATTTACATCCAAGCATAGCTTCTCCCATCCCATAACACCTCATGCAGCTGAAGAAATATAAGTAAGATAGGGTTGCGATTCTTAATTTCAGTTGCATCGCTCTATGATAGTCACATTCATACTGTAGTCGTACATGCTACAAATAGTTTCCATCCTGACATAGTTGTTTTGGAATGTATTGTATATCGCATGAGCAACAATTCCCAATTAGGACAATCAGGGCCTCATATATATGTATAGCTACGGTTAGCAGTATTTGGCATTATTTATAACCCTGATTTGTAATTCTTATTTGGATTAGGCAACAGTATTGACCCTGTAACCATATTCACCAATATTGACCCTGTACCGTATTGACTAGTGTAACTATCACACACTGTTATGCCATCACCTGGATTGTCTTATAAACCAGCCTCAATATACATTTTCTGTTGCCTCCCCCCATTGTCCCCACTTCAAATACTCACATTAAACCCAAGCTCTCATCTACATCTCCCAAATGGCTCAATGTCCTTATCCTGATGACTGTGAGGAGAATAGACAACAATACTCATTCCAGCAGTTCATTGCTTAGGCACAGCAGTTTTATACACAAATGCAGAATGAAGATCTCACTCCCGATGAAGACGCTCTGGCATCAAAAGCCTTTCTTCAATTCATGCTTGCAGGCCAGATCCGTATCAACAACATTCTTCACCATATTACCTTCAATGCTTGTCAGGGCCTTCGTGAACCTCCTTGGTATCAAATCACTCACAATTATGATTCTTTGATTTGGGCAAGCAAAGATCTCCCCTAAAAGTATATACTCTTGACCACAGAGGGTCTGTGGTGGAAGTGTCTCTCCTGGAAGTGCCCCTCTCTTTACAAAAACAGATGTTACAACATGGCAGTGGCTTCTATTCAGTATGGTCCATGTACAACTTGTCAACAAAGTGTGCATTAGAACTGCAATGATTGACCAGCAACATCAAAGCATAACAGTGAAAGCAGTTGATCTATATCACAGGAAGTTTCTCAAAAGAAATAAATATGTTGCACAATTGGGCAATATTATATGGATGTTCATAACTGAATAAACTTTCATCATGTCTCTGTAAATGTCATGAACCAAATAGACTATTACAGTACAACAGTTTAGATTGTTCACCAAAGCACTCTTCTTCTATTGCCTTGACCTACAATAAGCATGTTGATGGAAATTCTTTCCATGCAATGTAATATAAGGGCATGAATTGATTACATAATCATGATCTATATAAGCAAGGCAAAGTAAGTGACTATGCTTAATTACAACTTGAACTGCACCAACACCTTCCTCTTTTGGAAAAACACCAAACAAGTACAAATAATATCTAACCAATTTGTAAATGCCTAAACTTGACTTGACTGGTCAACTGTTAATGCTAATCAAGTTGTTTCAAAAAACCACTACAGATTAGGTAACATTTAACAAAGTCTTATACAGTTGGTCAACATTTATGCATCCATTCCAATCATGTTTTTATTAACTCTCTGGTAAGCAAATACAACACTTGAGGCAGTCAATACACAATTGAAATTGTATAGAATTGTAAAGAGTTGAGATCAACTTTATATCTTGACTCATACACCAGGCCATATATAAATGCATGGATCAACATGCAGAGAGTTCCAGATATTGGATTGAAATCTTGTACAATATTACAATGGTTGCATTTGTGGACTACAACTCACTGTGGTTGAATGAATGATATGAAGAGCATGAGAGATTACTTGAGGAGATGATTGATTGATTGTTGCAATTCCTTTTCCTTTTTTTCAGCTCCCATCTGCCAGAATCTATATGCCAGCCATGCTTCTTCCCACTCATAATGTCCCACCTTTACAAACTCTTCCATTATCCACTAAAAGTGTCATTTTGAACATTGTATGAGATTCTTTATTGTTGTAGAATTGATGTTTTTGTCATGTCATATGTGCTATTTACATCATTTTTGAGAATACTCATTATTATACAATGTGATTTATTGTATAGTAGTAACCTGTACCTTTTAATAATACATTGATGCTATATATTGTTTATGTATATAATAACTACTGACATCAATGTGCATGATATAATAGCATCTATATTATCATTATACTGCTATATATATATGAACAACCTTTGTAACAATGTTATATGTTATACAGATAATATAACCTACAAATGTGGACAATGGGCTGCAAAATGCTATCAGGATCTTGGTTGAGTTCTAGCCAAATTGAAAAAATATACTAGAATTATTTAATATTAAAGTCACTTAAGAATATATGCAAAGAACATATTAATGAATAAATATATTATTTCAATGCAAGTGCAGCAGTGGTTCTTATGATATTGCAATATTTAAATATAATAAACATTACTAAATTAGAATTAGTTGTCATGTCCAATTCAGTTGTTAGTCCTTGGACTTATAATTGGACTTTGAAATACTAACCACCAATGGCTTCTTTTACTAGCCATTTTATGAAAGATCAATGCTCCTCCTTCTTTATAAATCTAGCTTTTCTAGAAGAAAATATGCATTTTACTCATTTATTTGATCAGTTGACAGTCTTGCTTCAATTAATTATGATAGTGATTCTTTTCATCTCTTTACAATTATTTGGAAAGAAGAAGTATAAAAGATCTTGATAATGTCAGATTAATGGTGAAAAGTCAGCACAAAAAAGTTGGCACAAGATATTTCATTAAATGGATTTAACCCTGTCTTTCATATGGTACAATTTCATCATCATGAACAAGCATAAACTCTCTATGGAGCCAATATTATACATAAAACCATGAACCTTTCTCCTTTGTCAAGATCTGTCAAGATTTTTTGCAGAAGGTCATTGAGATATTATATATCACAATAAAAATTTTGGATTTCAGAAATGTTACCCATGAATTTAGAAGGTTCAAAACCCCCTGGAAAATGCTAAAAGGGTTGTGCAATGGTTTCATAACACATCATATTATGTTTTTGTATCAAAGGGGAGGAGAACATTGTGCTATTTGCTCAAACTACTTTATGGATACTTAAAGTGTTGGGAGAGAGTATAAATGGGGCCATTTTTGTTTTTAACTAGTGTTTCTTAGGATGGAAAAAAAGTTGGTCTATGCTGGGGTAAGTAGCATAGTTACAATATGATCTGCCCACAGAAAATTTTATAAATTATGACAATTTTATCATTGGTCTGAAATAACCAGTATTACACCTTAGTTTTTAAAAATTTCGTTACTATGACAATGGCACTAAATTATAATTTGACTGTTATCATCTAGTGGTTGATCTGATTGATTGGAAACATAGCTTTCTATGAGTATCTACATATCCTTTCATTATCTGGAGATTACTAACAACTATGCCATGATATTGAATGATTTGTCTTAGTTTAAACATAAGTGGTCTTTGTGTTTACAAGGATTCTTTGTTGTTTGTGTGCAGAAACAGTAACATTAGTATCAGATTAAATTAGGTGGTTAAACTTTGTATTACTATAGTGCTCATAGCAAAAACCTTATATACAGAATTGGTCAAAATAAACTATAATTTCTGACATTAATTATTCATATTATTTATATATATCTATTCAAATATCTACCAGATACTAAGAAATCATAGCAATTAATTAAATTAGTTTTTGGACTTAGTGATCAATAAATAACATTTAAGTTAAATTGACAATAAAGTCACAATATATACTCTATAGACATTTGAATATAACCAACCCATACTTTTATTGCTATACAATTATTTTATATTGCACACAATACAATATTTATTAATCAACTTGAATGAATATTATCAATAATTCTACCATCAATTTATTTACAGTTAATACATTAACTAAATATAAATTATTAAATTTTATGAATAAATGATATATAATAAAATCTTTTGCTGTATCTCAAATTTCAACCTATATACTCTATGAAAGCTGACTCCATCAGTGAAACTACCAAGTAGCTATAATATTTCAAATTTTATAAATAAAAAATATCTATTTATTGCACTCTTCAAAATCATACATGATTTATTACCTTCTATTTAATATCTGGCAAAACTATGTATACTATATTTATTCCCATGAGAATACAATCTTTAATAAATTTCAACTTTTATATATAAGTATATATAATGCAAAAAAATGCAATATAAAGGCCCAGTATTTAAATACATACTAATATTTTCATCAATAAATAAAATATATTACAAATATAAGCATGAAATTGAGTTAAGCTATGCAAAATAACTAATGTACTCTCTATGTATAATATGCATTATAAATACAATACTGTTAATATCAATCTTCTGCAGGATAGATGTCAGAATATGAATCAATTTACCTGGAAAGGAACCACCCACTTACTTTGTGAACAAGGTGGAACAGTCCCTCAACACTAGCATCTGGTTGCAGTTTTACAACAAGACTATGGGCACATTAGTGGACATATTCACCATGGTTTTCAAGCAGTGGTTGATGGGTATCTGGAACTCCTACATTATGTAGCATAGCATATGCATATGATATTGTAATTATACCAGCAGGATATATCTTGTTTAGTCATGCTTGTATTACAAGATATGACATATACTACACAGTACATTGGAACATGATCAAGTTGGTGTTGTGTGTCAATACAACACTGGTTAAGTGTTGTATGATACTGATCTACACCAAACCATACTGAACCAACACCAGTTCAGTATTACAAGACATTTCATACATGCAGTACAATCCTGTACATATTACACACACATCAATGCAGTATGGGCCAAGTGTTCCACAACATCAAACAACACTGAACCAACACTAGTTTGGTGTTATAGGACATTCCATACATGCAGTACAAACCTGTACAGGTCATTCACATATCAATACAACATGGGCTAAGTGTTCTATGACATCAAACTACACCAAACTGGTGTTAGTTTGGTGTTATAGGATGTTCCATACATGCAATACAAACATGTACATACATATCACACATGTGTCAATGCAACATGGGCCAAGTGTTCTATGACACTGAACTATACAAAACTTTGTAACTTTTATGATGCACCATTGTGACATACATGTCACAAGCAGTCAAATCATGTGGGATGCACATATCAATGCCACACATCGACTCTTGCACCACAACCACACCATTGCACATCAGCCCCCATTGATCAGCAATCAGAACAGCCATGACCAGTGCCCATGTCACTACCCTTCATCTCATGCCATCTACAACCTTTCTGGTTGCCATCATAGTAACCATCAATGCTGAGGCAGATCTCCTAGATCTGGCCAGTGGCACATGTGATAAGATGTCCATCTACATAGGTAAGGAGACTGTATGAATACACCAAGCAGGAAGCTTAGGTGATATGGGTGTCAGAACAACCCATGGAACTGGATGTCTTCAGGGAGACACTATACATTGCACCATGTATGACCCAAGGCATCCAATTGGTGGCCACATTGAAGGAACACATGAACTATGTTGGCTTTATAAGAATGGAACTTGGCTTGGGCATATCTGACAGCATGCTGCAAGTGCTGCATGAGAAGCTGAAAGGCATGTTGGAAGTGGATATGGATATTAAACCAGTGAGCACTTCCTTGTCCTCCCCTGGGTGCTGACTGATGATATTGTATATGCAAAAGACTGTGTCCTTGATGTGTGACGGTGCTGACCCCACTCTGTCACAGGAGGTTACATCTGTGAGTGTCATCAACAGATGTACATGATATCCAGAGGCTGAGATAATGTTGTGGCACAGGAGACACTGCCCAAGACTTGAACCAGGTATCTAGTACAGCAGTAAACAGAGTCTACCTTAAAGCCCAGGGCCACGAAGAAGGAAAAGGCCACCACACACAAGTGCAAAGGAAACAACAATGGGGAGCAGACATGGGATCAGCCATTAGGGGTGAGTAAATTCCAACATTCACACCTGTGACCATGTCACATACAGTGGCTCAAAAAATCATCCACATGTTTGGTCATTTTTCACTAAATGTGATAACCCCCAATAACTCCTAATTCTTGCCCTAGGCTATAAGTATATGAAATCAAGTATCTACTCCTGGCTCTCTATGGGCACAAGGGTCAAGGGATTTGAATAAGATTTGAGGAAATGACAGCCATTTCAAAATGGTAACTCATGTGGACAGTTTTTTGACCTTATATAAAGCTGGGTACCTAGTACTTGATATAAGCTCCTTTGGCCTTGATAACTGCTTCAATCCTTCTAGGCATGCTTTCTATCTGTTTCTAACACTGCTCCTCATCAATCTTGCTCCACTCCTCTACTACCCTTTCCCATAATTGATGAACTCCTGTAGGAGCACTCTTATAAGCTGAGAGGCATCTCTTGAGGTGATTCTAAGTATGTTCAGTGGGGTTAAGGTCTGGAGACTGTGTAGGCCAATCCAGAAGCTTGATTCCCTGCTTTTCAAGCTATCTTTGGGCTCTCCTAGAGGTGTGCTTGGGATCATTATCTTGTTGAAAGACAATATCATCTTTTGGAATTCCAGATTCTTTCATGCTTTGCAGCAACCCCTGCTCTAAAATGGCCACATACTGATTGTTCAGCATCCATTCTCCCCTCCACCTCACTCAAAACTCCTGCTCCATTCCACCCTATGCAGCCCCATACCATCAGTGAACCTCCTTCAAACTTGACCATACCTTTGATCTCTCTAGCAATCAGCCCCTGTCCCCTTTTTTTCCACACATACTCTTGCCCATCTGACCCAATCCTATTGAATTTGATCTCATTTGACCATATAACTCTCTTGCAGTCCTCCATAGTCCAATGCTGGTACTTGAGAGCAAAGGCTAATCTTCTTTTCTTGTGACCACTGGATAGTAGGGGCTTCTTCTTCTTTACCATAGCCTTTAATGAGGCTTCCTTGAGAGTATTTCTCACAGTCTGAGGGAAGACAGGAGCACCAATGATGGAATTGATGTATTGAGAAGCATAAACAGCATTCTTGGCCTTGCCAGTAATGATTTGCTGAACAATAGCCTGTTGGAATTTATTATTCCTTATTTAGTATTACTGGCTTACTTAAGCAGATAGTATTTTCAGTCTCAAGTACCTAGTTACATCTCAGCTGGTTTCCCAACCACTGAGGTGAGTACACTATTATTAGAGCTACCTATCATTAGTACTGACTACCTATAGTACTTAGATATTCAATATAGCCCTCTTGTTGGTAGGAGTAAGCTTTGAAGGATGGCCATTATGCAGCCTAGTCTTCTTTGGCTGGAGTTTCTGAAGAACCTGGCATATAGTAGACTTTCCTAGGCCAGTGTGAAAAGAAATTTCCCTAAAGGAAAGACCAAGAGAGGAGAAAGAGATGATATTGTTTCTTTGAGAGGTAGAAATGGATTTCATGGTGAAGGTGGGAAGATGAAGATGGAATGGTGGGGTTTATATGTGCTGTCTGACCCTCAGTTACATAAAGGTAAGATAATAGAACCCTTATCAAATGTATGTAACTGTATTACAGCATGCTAGGCTCCAATATATATAATCAAAACTTAAAGTCAAAAAACTGTCCACATGAGTTACCATTTTGAAATGGCTGCCATTTCCTCAACTCTTATTCAAATCCCTTGACCCTTGTGCCCATAGAAAACCAGGAGTAGATACTTGATTTCATACACTTATAGCCTAGGGCAAGAATTAGGGGTTATTGGGGGTTATCACATTTAGTGAAAAATGACCAAACATGCAGACAGTTTTTTAAGCCACTGTATTTATAAATAATCATTGCATAGGAGAGTATGACTATCAATAAAGGAAAATGCAAGGAAAAGTCCAAACAGGATCACCCACCCACAAGCATTAAAAGGGTAGGCTTGGCAGTTGTCAAGCCTGGTGGACCAGGGCCAAAACATCATAAAAGTGAGTTGTACATTTAACTGTCACACCTACCATCTTCACAAAGGACACATAGCTATGTCAATCATGCAATCCCTAACTGCAGGTATAATGTGTCTGCCTGGAATCACAGCATTGGATTGGCCACAAATTGGAGTTACTACCCACATACCATGGTTCAGCGATATGGTAAGCATCATGCAGGTATATTGCATTTATAGAATGCTGATAGATGTTTTCCCCAGGACTGTCAGATGGTTGAGTGCATGGCCAAGGCCCCTTACACCCAAGACTATGTGTATGGCCTGAACCACCCCATGGTCATGGAGCTGAAGTACAATGACAAGGATTTCCATACACTCCATGTCCTGATGAAGAGAATTGAGGACACCATCTCTCAAGGTTGTGCTGTGTTGGTGCAAGGATGGGATCCAACTCCTGTCCTATAGTTTACCATGGACAACATTAAACTATTTCATCCAACAGTATCTCAACAGATAATCATTCAAGATATGTATATGATGGTCACACATCATGGCTGCTAAACTGGTAACTTCACACCAGATGCACTTCTGTGTGTGAAAGAGCAGAATGGTGATGCTGGTGGAGATGACAATGAACCACATATCCATTGTGAGAAGATGTTGAAACACTTTATACACCTGGTGGATGACACAGATGAATGCCTCAACCTCTTAGACCTACCAAACTATCAGCCAGATATGCCAATATTCCTCAGGTGAGACCAGATGGTCCATCAGCATACAGAACCAGCAGCTCACACCCCATGCAGACCTATATCAGACAATGTCAACACCAGGTCTGTGACTATGAACCTGCTGCACCTCCTGAAAACACAGAAGAACATGGAAAAGGATTACTATGGTGTGCAGTTCATCTCTGGCAATACAGAGAGGGTTTGTGAATGGGACCTCATGACTCATGATGGATTTCTGATGTACCCACACCATGATGCATCTGGACATTGCACATATATCACTGTCTGGTCTGGAATGAAGATATAGACATACATTGACACACCCACAAAGAGCTTGAAAGGGTCAAAGCAAACATTCTCAAAGTGGGACTCTCTCTTTGTAGGAATGTTGGAGGCAGGGTCCCCTGACATTCCCATCAGAACCCTTGTTCTCTTCAGAGGTGATATACTGTAGGTGCCTTTGTTATATCAAGGGTCCATGAGCTGATCATACGAGTGCTGCACACACAGAATCCAGCCCCTAGGCACCAACCATATGGTATATATACCACAGAATGGTCTGACATCAGGGGGATATTTTCTATCCTATTTGACCTTGCACCTCAGTGAGCTTGCACTCCAGTATGACAGCTTGAAAATGCCAAATGTCAACCATAAGCACAGAAAGCTTGCAACAAATGCCATCCATCCATCCATTCACAGGTACATCACATGGATGGTGATAGGGCCTATCCACCATCGCATGAGACACCTCCAGTGAATTGCACGTGCATGTACTGACCTGATAATCACAACCCTAATCCATAAATACCAGGGACATTTTATCAGAGGCCTTTCCTTGCACTAATTGCTCTTAGCGAGACATCCCACATGTACATCAGTGCTGAAGAGGACTTCCAAACACCGTCAGTGAATGACAGCAATATGATGATGAAGGAAATAGATGGGGAATGCAAGGCAGTACAGAAGATAATGATCCAATTGAAAAAGATTCTCAATGTGACAAATGCTGCTGAAGAACTTGGCAAGGGATAGCGGTGGGATAGGGGCCAATCATGTGACCTGAAAGATGCACTGACCAAGCTGGCAGTATGAATGTAGATATAGCAACAATAACCACATACACCACATGTACAACACATGTACAACACTTGTAAAGCACTAGTATATCACCCACAAAGTTGTTCAATAACACAGAAGATCATAGTACACAGCATAGCATTGGTGTATGAACCATGAAGGGTTCCACAACACTGAACACTAGCTGTTCAGTGTCATAGAACACATGGAACATATATAAGGTGTTGGCAGGACCATATACAATATTGATATACAGAGTGCAAAGTGTTCCAGGACACCAAACTGGTACTGCTCAGTGTTATAGAACACATAGGTCATGTATACAATGCTAATATACACTTGAAGCATAACCACAGGACAATGCTGCTTATGTAAGCCTGCAAACTGTTATAGTTAAGTAACAATGGGATGCCAACATGTAATGTTGTTTGTCTGACAAGTGGTCAATGATGACCAAGAGGTTGAGAGACTCCAACCAGAAAGGGAGTTCTCAAAGAGAAGCAATACAAGCACAGAACAATCAATGTATAGGGAACTGAAGGAGTGCTCCTGGGGGCCAAGGAACAACAAGTACACAGTAGATTGCATAGATTCAAGTTAGAGAGATGTTTGAGCTCAGCTTGAACTTATATACTACTAGTACATGGTTAAGGGCTGGTCTAAGGAAATAGCACAGAAAGGAGAGAGAACACTAGGGAAGACATGAACACATGTAAGACACATCATGTTGTATATCACCTGATGAGAAGGGAGAAACCGAAATAGATATAATAGGATTAAAGATCAGGTGATCTAGGATCAATAAGGCTGTCCAATTGAGGGCAGGTATCAGAGTCTACAATCCAGAGGCTGAATCTCAGATGATCTAGGATCAATGAGGCAGGTATCAGGGCATGTAGGATCAATGAGGCAGTACTCAGGTGATCATGGATCTGTGAGGTGATAAGCCACAGCCAACTGGGGAGAGTAGGATTAGGAAAGATCCAGGAAAACTCAGAACAACGCAAGCTACCCAGTGAATTCAAGACGAAACAATTTCCCCTTTATACATCCACCATTGATGAGAGTTCTGTATCAGGCAATATTGCTGTTATTAACGATGTATATATCAACCAGCTGAAGGTGATGCACAAAGAGTTGGTTGACTGATTGATCCTGAGCATCACAACTAATCCACAAATGCTCAAATCCAAGGGGCAAAAGAACTCCACATGAAGAATGTCAATATGTTCACTCAGCTCAACTATATTCAACTTGGAAAGATCCAGTCCTTGTGATGAATGGAAACTCATCATCTGGGGGAATGTCCAGTCCAAGATCAAGAGTCCATCCAAGGTGTAAGACCTGGGATTGTCCATTAGGCAAGAAAGGGGTAGCCATGGGTCATGGTCATCCAGATGACCTGGTAATACAACACAAGGTAAAGAGGGAAGTGGAGATGAAGGAAAAAGTCCAGGTGGTGGTCATGGATAATACCAGGTCACAAAAACCATAACACAAATGACCCCTTATTCATCCAATTCCATTGAGAAATGAGCAAAATATGGCAAAAATACAAACATGCTATATAAATACAGCACTTGTACACTTTCCTACACTGTTTAGTATGCTTTTTAGTAGACTTTTGGTAGACTTTGTGGTAGACTTTTTGGTAGACTTTTGGTAGGCATTGGTAGACATCATGTACACTTTGGTACACTTTTTTGTGCACTTTTTGTACACTTTTTGTACACTTTGGTAGACTGTTTAGTACACTTTTTGGTAGACTCCAAGTACATTTTGGTAGACTTCAAGTAGACTTTGCTACACTTTTTTGGTACACTTTTGATACATTGCTGGTAGACTTAAAGTACACTTTTTTCTACACTTTTGGTACACTTTTGGTACATTGTTGGTAGACTTAAAGTACACTTAAAGTACACTTTTTGGTAGACTTTTTGGAGACTTTGGTAGGCTTTGGTAGACTTCTAGTATACTTTCTGGTTTACTTTGCTACACTTGTTAGTTGACTTTTTTGTACACTTGTGTACACTTCAAGTAGACTTTGGTAGACTTCATTGTACACATTTGGTAGACTTTATAGATCTTTTGCAAGACTTTGTTACACTTTCCTACACTTTCCAAGACCAATTTTACTAGACTTTTGCCTACACTAATGCTACATTTTCCATAGACTTTCCAAGACCAATCCTACACTTTCTGTACACTTTTGAAGATCTATTTTTATAGGACTTTACCAATGGTAATCCTACACTTTTGATAGACATTGACTATGCTTTTGCTATAGACCACAGCCTTGAGTATATTTATAACCCTGTGCATATGAAGAAAACACCCATGGTTGATCAATTTGAAATAAACAAGTGGACCAAATATAATATTAACCCCTCAGCCATAATAATAGGTATTAGATAGCAGGTGACACAGCAACCCTGAAAATGATTAGGGTTTGATAAACACCTGGTGACAAGTGTTTCATGATGGATTCTGGTGGTCATTTGTGGTTGGTCTGGTGATGTGGAACCTTTTATCCTTATTATCCATGCTAGATAGGCTGTCTAGCATACCATGGCATGACCTAGGGGATGGCATGACCTCCCATGTATGCTAAATTGAATGGTGCAATCTTTAACTAACTCTATTACAATCATCAGCTTCACCATGACAAGTAGTGGCTTGATGCCAGACTGGCACTGACTGGTGTCCAGGATAGCAAGTCTCACATCAATTGCATTACAGAACTCTATGTCAACATACTCTGTGTTTCACCTGTCAGCAAAAGCCTGCTGTTTGTCAGGTTGGCACTTTTGTGTGATGCTCTCGAAGAGATACATCTACCAAGGCTGCAAGTATTAAATGTCAATGTTTTGATTGACAGAAGAGATGAGTTGTCAAAGGAAGACCAAGAAAAGGTGGTAGACCTGTTGGAGAAACTTGAGGACATCTGTGATGCACAAGACAAATTTTCCATTATAGATGCAAACTCACTTGTAGAACATGAGTTTGCTGACTGATTGGGGGTTTCACTTTGCTTTTATATAGTAGGTGAAGTTGTATTTGTTATGAACATGGATGTAATACTCCAATAGATATTTCTTTTATGATAGTTTGTGTTCCAGACCACTCATCCATCTTGTGTGCCCATGATTGCAATGTCACATTGTTCAAATTGATGAGGATTGAGTCAGAAGAGCCAGACAAGTAAACTTTAGCATATACATAGCTCATTCACAGCAAGATGTGCCCATAACAATGGTTTCATGGTTGAATATTAAATGGCGAATCAACCACAAGGATGCATTTCTGACTAAACAGCAATGTAAATGTAAATACAAATAACAACAAATTGATGAGGTAAGCAAGAGACAAGTATATAAAGCCAAATGTCACCATTGAGATATTGTTCACACCTTTCTCACTCCAACCACCACCTTTCTGTTTTGGTCAAAAGACAAACATGCACAATTAATTGATCATATACATGAGTCAGGTGGGTATTAGGATTTGAGTGTTGTAGTATCAGGTGCATAACTTGTCAATGAGCTATGTTATGCCTGATAATGCTCTGAAGAAATCTAAAATGAGCTAACAAAGAAACAACAACAATAGGAAGAGGTCAAGGAATACAATGTGAAAATGAATCATCAATGGAAACACAAGATGTTACTAGGGGAGATAGAATCTGAGCTTGGTGGACACAAATGGGGAAACTATCATGTGAGGCCAGTGATGCTAGTGTATGATGACAATAACACTGTGACGGGAGAGTTCTGCTTGAATGAAGATGATGAAGGGTGGATTGGAGAAGAGTTTGAGCAGCAATGTAGGATAATCAAGAATGTCATGGATAAGCAGAGAAATGAAGATTGTCGAGAAATGAGGATAGAGACTGACATTGTGAATCAGAGGAGGTAAAGAAGAAATTGAAGGAATATGAGAAAGAGCATGAGTAGGTGAGGGCAGTGAAAGATCATGGGTTGAAGGTGGAGAAGGGTGGGGGGATGGTGACAGAGTATGAGGAATTGGTGGATGTGGTGGCACACAAGTGGCAATATTGGTATAGTCTGATGTTGAATAAGTTCAAAAGGCAGCTCCACCCATATGTATGTCAAGGTGAGGATGCTAGAGAAAATGATGAAAGTGGAAAAGTAATGGATTGAAGTTGGGATGGAAATAAGGGAAAAGTAGAATATAAAATAGAGGATAAGAGAATGAAGTATGTGTTTTGTGGATAAATGGAAAAGGTTGATGTTGTATGAAAAAGGTTGAATGGGTATAAGCTAAGGATAATGGA
The DNA here is from genome assembly GCA_038092675.1 of Boletus rufocinnamomeus. NCBI lineage: Eukaryota > Fungi > Basidiomycota > Agaricomycetes > Boletales > Boletaceae > Boletus > Boletus rufocinnamomeus. The sequence continues at coordinate 18,996 of JBBPQV010000230.1, forward strand.
TATACACTATTTGAATGAGTTGTTGATGAGTTAGATTTGAGGACCACACACCATAGAATAAGCAAGGATGACAAAAGTATATAGTTGATTGAGTGTACAAGTTGTTGATGAGCTATGTCAAGTACTAATAGTCTCCTTCCAGCAGCACACAGTTTGCTGTCCACCCAACAGCAACCACTATAAAAGGCAACTATGGAAGCAATCTGCAGCAACTTCCCAATTAGGTGACAGCAACCTTGCAGCCACCAATAGCAATCTTCCAATTGTGCAGAAGCAACCTCACAGCCACTATCAACCTCCCAATTGGACGGAAGCAACCAGTACAATTGATCATCCAAGTGTGGATCTCATGCCCCTTTAACACTCTTGCAAACTAAAGCCAGCTGTCATCAACATCACACAAGATAGTTCACAGGGCTGAATGACTAAGCACTTCCTTGCCAAGCCTGGCAGCATGGACAAATAAAGCAATTGTAAAAGCCTAGTCCATATATTGCAAAATCACCAAGTAGCTGATTAAAAGCAATGCTCAATTGAACAGAATCAAACTCACAGCCATGCAAGCAACCTTCCAATCAGGTGAAACCTCACAGCCACAGAAGCAACTTCCTAATTGGATAAAAGCAACCTTACAGCCATGGTAGCAACTTCTTAATTGGATACAAGCAACCTTACAGCCACTGACAGCAACCAGCATAGTTGATCAATCAAATATGCATCTCATGTTTCCACAGATCTCATTATAGTGAAGTGGAATGAAAGGAGTAAAGTATATGATGGTCATTGGTTTGATAAATATAACAAACAACATGCACAAGAGGAGGTAGGAAAAGCACACAGGACTGAAAACTAGCATTTGTGGGATTGAAGCAAATTGGATTGATGAAACTACACCTAGTGTTCATATGACAGAATGTTATGCTTTCAAAAAGTCTTGGCTTGATATTATATATTCTAACAACCTGAGTAGGGAGATATCAGAAAGCTTTCATGTATTCAATTCTCAGCACACTCATATAAATTAATTATGCAATTGATTATATAATCAATAGACTGCTTCTTATATAAATAATCTAAGTAAGGCAAAAGTAATATTTCACAACTTGTTCTGTGACTATTAATTATTCTGGTAGTTTCTTATGAATATATATATTAGAAGATATGCAATAGATCAATGGTATGATTTATAAAGCTATTTCATATACTTTGGAGGTTTGTATCTTTTTGTGGATTAGCATGATATAGAAATATTAGAATATATTATGTCTGCATTTGCAACAATTAAGCTTATTTCAGCTATTTTATATTTTTATGAATTATTATTTGATCTTTGGGCTATTAAGTGATTTTAATAAAGACTATTGAATAGGACATCTTTGGAGTAAAATATTGAGGTAATCATAATTTAAACATAGGAAAGAGAGTATACACCTAAATTGACAGGGTTATATTGCTAATAAAATAGGAAGTTGAAGGAATAATAATATAAGTAAATAAAAAATTTGCAATTATTTATATTATATGTATATATTCTTTGAATATAAATTAGATGCAAAAAATTGTAAAAAAATAGGTTTTTAAACTTATTAATTTATAAATAATTTGTATGCTTGTTCTATTTCATGGGCCAAACATTTTTAAATTTTTACACATTCAAAATTAAAGAAGCAGAATTGTAATAGAAAGAAGTCACATTTGAAGGAAAGTTTAAACTTGTCAAATATACAAGTTTTTCTTGTAGAATATTTTTTTGGCAAGCATGATGTGTGTATCACAAAATACAATCATTTGAATTAATAATGAGGACAGAATATTAAAATATGAATATACATCATTATCACTACATATATATAATTGTTTTATATTGTACATCATTTTATTTATCAAATTAATTTGATATCATCAATGCAAATTGATAATTTTACAATCAATTTATTTACAATTCATATATTATCTAATGATAAATGAGTAAATCAAATAATTTATTATATTTCAAATTTCAGCTTATATACTCCCTAAAAGATAACTACCCCATTAAAACTACCAAGCAGCTATTTCCTCTTAAATTTTACCCATAAAAAGATAAATATTCATTGCTCTCCAAAGAATCTTTTATGGTTTATCAATGTCTGTTTAATATATGATAAAATTATGTATACTATATTTGTACTTGTAGGGATAAAATCTTTAATAAATATCAATTTTTAAATATAATTACATATGAATGCACACAAATTCAATCTAATTGAGGAAAGTGGTAGTGTACTGAATGGATGAAAATACCACAATTGAGCACATATGTTGAAATGTAGTGAAAAATGATGTATTATAAGGACATCAAAGAAACATTTTGGTTACAGAGAGCATGTGCAAGAGGAATCAGCAAGTGATTGTATGGAGAGGTGGAGAAGGTGGTGGTACTGTGATATGACGTTTGTGTCATATTGTGATGAACAGTACTTCCTAATGTACATAAAATATCACACAGTGGTACATTGTTGACCTTGATGGTCAGGATCAACAAATATATGAGCAAGTACCATGACCTTGAGCAGAAGATATAGTCTGCACTAATCAGGTATATGTGGAAAGACATCATGAAGTGAAATCTGGTGTTTGGAAAATTCAACACACAAGAGCTGAACCAACAGGAAAAGCAATCACTGTTGGAATCATTCAACCAAAATGGATTGGATCGGTTTGGGATCATTCATGTCATTCTACTAATCATGGACAGAGAGATTCTCAATAAGAGCAGCATTGTTCTGGCAACTGCACTACATAATGTGAAATGGGACGGCACTCATCTGCCCATGTTGAAATTGGACAGGAACAAGACCATGCAGCATGCGGGAATGGACAAGGAGATGTATAGCACAAAGATCATCATGGTGGGAGTGGGATCATTCATGTCATTCTACTAATCATGGACAGAGAGATTCTCAATAAGAGCAGCATTGTCCTGGCAACTGCACTACATAATGTGAAATGGGACAGCACTCATCTGCCCATGTTGAAATTGGATGGAAACACGACCATGCAGCATGTGGGAATGGACAAGGAGATGTACAGCACAAAGATCATCATGATGGGAGGACAACATCGATGATATGCACTGGTGGATTGGCTGAAGCAGCAAGAGGTGATGGCAATGTTGGCAATGAGGACCTCAATGGAGCTAAAGAAGAAGCTCAGGAAAGGGGATGTGAGCAAAAACAGGGTTGGCCAAGAACAGATGGATGTGGCAGAGGAGCACTTGGCATATATGAAGGGTATGCTCAGGATGGGGGGATTGTGGATCATATCAGTGTATGACAAAGGTGTGTTGTCACATGTTTGATTATGCATGGAATACTGACTACAGGACAACAACTGGACTATGATACTCAGCAATTATTGAGCAGCATAGTAATATTATGGGGTATTATCTGTCTACTAACCAGAAATTGTACAGCTACAGAGAGAGAGCTGAAGAAGGGATAATTCAGATATATCTGATGATGGTCTTGTACAGCAAGAAATGGACAGATTGCAAGGTGGTGAAGGGGCTGTGGAAAACATTGTGTGGGCAGCAGATCATGTCTCTGTTGCAGCAAGATTACATGTGGAAGGTTATGGAAACCATTGTGGACATGAATGAGATGCACTACGTGCACTCTGACATTTTTAGAATGATGAAGCTGATGAGTGATCTTCTTTTGCCACACAGTGGGGTGAGTTGTATGACATTGATGTATCAAGAGTGGATCTGACATCATGACAGCTGCTGTCAGCCATTGTGATTTTCCTCAAGAAGCAACTTCAATTATATTTCAACAATGTGGAGTGGGATGACAGGTAGGTGAAATGGACGTAGCAAACACTAGTGCTTCCGATGATCACACAAACTGTGCAGGGTGAAGTGGACAAATATTTGATCCAATGCATGCAGTGCCTTGGGAGTGCAACTGCAATGAAGGGGTTGATCAGCAAGGAATTGTGTGGCCAGATCAACAAGGTATACAAGACAATGCTCAGGAAGGGTGACCTGTGGAAATACTTGGGCATGGCTGCAACACTATGGAAGCGAGCATATGCAGAGTACATGAAGGGCATTATGGAGGTGATGTGGATCATGAGCATGATGATGCTAAGGGAGGAGAATCCATCTGGGATGAATGAGCAGACAAAGCAGCTGTGGAGGGACTGTCCCTCAAAAATGAAGCTTATTCTGGAGATGAAGGGTTTCCCAGAGGAGCTGGAGCTCCTTTTTTTAATGTTGGTGTCAGTATGGCATTTACTGTCCCTACAGTTCAGATGTGTCCCCAAGTCGTTGTTGGAGGTAAGTCAAACATCTATTTTTCAGGTAATGTGGATGGCATTTGTATTTGCCATGATTTGACATGTGTTGGATTGTGGCAAGGATTGATTTGACTCTGTGCACTTATGTATGGATATAGATCTCTTCATGGTTTAGCTCATTGTTGTACAATCACAAGATTGTCAATGAGAAGTGGAAGGTCAGGTCTGTGACAGTGGAGATGATGGGGGCACTGAGTGCTCATCCCAATCTCAACACATATCTTGTGTCCATATTCATCTGAAGCATATGTCATCACATCATGCGTGTTGTGGAGTTGTCAACTAACATACATCAGTTTACATGAAACCTCATTGAAAACTTCACAGTGCTCCTCTGCTTGGAGGATGAACTCATACGCCTCAAGATGCCTGAATATGTGGACACTGTGAAATCCTTGAAAGAATTTATGTTGTTAGAAGGCAAGAAGAAGGTCTTGAAGTCATGGAAGATCAGGTAGCCAATATCCATCAAAAGGGAGGAGAGTGATTCTAATGGCAAGTGTATTTATTCACATTTGTGCAGACCATTGATTACACATGTGCAAAGTTGTACATGCAGTGTGAACTGAATCTCAAGGCAGTAATTATTGATGAGACAATCAAAGTGATTCTCAAAGCCAGTTGGAGGAAGATCATGATGGATGGTTGGCTCAAATCATGGTGGCATCAAATCTACATCTCCAATGCATCCAAGGACTTCTTCCACATCATCAGGATACTCAATTTTCACACAGGCTACTGGGGGCCCACCACCACATCTAGCAAGGCATGGACATGCAGGGAGACCATCAGTGCAGCCATTGCTGAGTACTGCACTGTGCTGCAGTATTGTAATCCCCTTCTCTCAAAACAGGACAGCCCTGCAGGCTATTTGTGCTTGGTCTTTGAATCCACCACCACATTCACAGTCAAAGACAGAAAGGGTCATGCAGGGCACATGTCACAGGTCATTACCTGGCCTGACACCATCAAGTTCAACTCCGCCATGGTCTCTTTGTCAACCTTCACCATCCTTGAAGAGAATCTTGTCAGCATCCACATCATCATCCACCAGAACCACCAGCAGCTCATTCAGCACGTCGTCAACACCATGCAGTCCTGCAAGGTCACATGGCCTGTTCCTGATGATGACAAGATGGCAATGTCAAAGAAGGCCCAGGCCACTGTGAGACCTGAGGTCATGAGCATCTTGGAGAGTCTTGTCAAGGTGCATTGCTGCATCAAGCCACTTGCATATTCACACTGCATGTGTTTGACAGACATTGATCGAGAGTGCATATGAGCACCATGAGAGGACCATTGACCAGGAGATGATGGACAAGGACAATGCAGAACCCTCCAAAGATGAGAGACTGAAGATCAAATTCCTTCACTCTCCCAGAGGACATGAGGATGACAAGGACAAGGACAAAGAGCAAGGCAAGATCACTGTAGATGAGCACAAAAATCTCATGGTGATCTCATGTCTCTTCTCTGCCTTGGAGAATTGACAGTGTCTCATGAGTCTCAGTTAGCCCATCAACAATGCTCCATCTAAAAGGGTGAGGACCACAGCAGGTAGGATACAATCGTCTCTGCTCATTCATGCACACTAACATATGGTAAGAACCTCCTCATGCACAAGATCCAGGTTGTTCCTCCTGTGTGAAGCCTGCTCCAAAGCAGAAGGGTAAAGGAAAGCTCCCTCAGGTCCCACCCCACGACCCCAACATCAACATGCAGTCTGATCATCTCCCACCAAGCTCACAGCCTGAGTTTAACTTTGATATGTTGGATGACCCCAGAGATGCTAGTATGGGTGAGGTGACACAACCCAACAATGAAGCTGATCCAGGTAAGCCTACATGTGTCAGATCACTGTGTTTTGACATATGTGTCAAATTGCAGTGGACTTACAGTGTTGGTGTTTCACTGCATTTTGACATATGTGGTGGATTGTGGTGGACATACAGCATTGGTGTGTTACTGCATTCTGACATGCATGTTGGAATGTGGTATTCCAAGCCACCCATTTAGTGTTTCTCCTTCTTGTCAGTTAGTTGTTTGTAAAACTAACCCATGTTTCCTTTTTAGATCATGCAGTCTGTGACAATCTGGGTGTTGAATGTGTGTCATCTTTGTTCATCTCATCTCATTTACTTTTAACTGTTCCATTGCATCAATCATAGATATCACCAAGATCATTGACACACTCAAGCTGTACTCCTCACAGGCAAAGCCTGCCTCCACTCATCATATGTACCCACTTAGCCATTTCAGATCATGCATGACTCTCCACATCCCTCCCTCAGAACACTCATTCACCTCATCCACCCCCTCTGTCCCCTCTGCCTTGTCCCCAGTTCAGATCACCCCTGCACAAGAGCCCCCACATGCACAACTCACTCAAAGAAGCCCAAGGGAAAGGGCAAGTCAAAGAAGGAGGACCCCAATGTCGCTTCCTCAAACAAGCATGCTTTCCTCATCTCCCCCAGCAATACTCTTCTCCTTCCACTTCTTGCTCAATATCCTCTGCACTCAGCAACACATTATGCCTCTTCCAAGAAATGCCAGTGTCTCAACACTGCCAGAGATAGGCCTGGAGACATTCCCATTGTCCCCTCCACCACTGCCTGTGATGACATTGTAGACAATGACAATGCAGATGCTGCCATGGTTCAAGAGGAGGAGGATGTCCATCTTGCAATAATGAGCATCTCCCCTCCCTCATCATATAAACAATGTTGCATGTCCATCTTCTTCCTTTCCTATGCTTGCATTTATGTTGTACTATCTTCCTTTCCTACAATGATCATGTATCTCTCAATCTCCATTGTACAATATAATTCCATTCCATTCATCCAAGTCCTCTCTCACTTCTCCTCCAACACCCATTCATGCTCCCCCTGTCCCCCTGCTGGCACTCTCTTTCCTTTAAGTATGATCACAACCCTGCTTGGTTCCATTCAGACCCATTGTATTCCTGTGTTCCCACTAACCCTGTCAGGTTCATATGCTCCATTCTTGCCAAATCATACCCGCCTCCCAACACAGCCCAGACCCCCTATGCCTGCATGCAAATTCAAATCTCACTTTTCCACTCAACTACTAGTATGTCCCCCTTTTTCCTTCAAGTTCTCTCTGTCCCCTGAGAGCTATCTCCTCCCATACTACACACACTATCCAATCATCCCTTCACATCACCCATGTATTCCACTCGTCTTCATGTCATCTGTCCACAGGATGACTGCCATCATCTTTCTCTTCTCTTTGTAAGTTTTTTTCATTCCATTCATCATCCCTCCAGTAATCTAACATGTCTTACCACTCACCACCTTTCTCCTCCCTCATCCAATCTACCTCCTTCTCCCACAGTGACACTGATGACTCTGTCCATGACTCTGACTTGTCAGATCCCACCCCTCCTCACCCTCTACCCATTGTAGACCCCCTCCTCAACAATGCTCACACTGATACCCCCTTTGATGTCATGGGCATCCCTCTCCACATGCAGGCAGATGACACTTATGCTCAGACTCTCATCCACAATGCCATCATGTGCAGCATTGGCCCAGATACTATAGATCCAGACTTCAAGGCTAAATTCAGGGCTTTTCCTGTCAATCAGATATATCTCTCCACCCTCAAGACCTTGTTCACACAGAAGAACCATTACATGGTGATCATAGTCCTCAAGAACCACTCCCACATTGTCATCAATCCCAACTTTCATCTCAACACCACAGACAACCATGTCATCTCCCATATACAAGGTTATTTCATCAACTTCATCCTCTACCTAGGCACTCATCTCAGTCTCAATACAATCCTGCCTAACCCTACCCTTCAGCACGACCACACATGACATGTTGACATCACCTTCTTCAACTTATTCAAACAGTGGTCAGACACTCATATCTCCCTCCCCTTCTCCACCACCAGTCACATGCTCTACCTCAGATCTTGTGCTCAAGAGGAGATCTGGCTCACTTTCATTTCCAACACTCTCCTTGAGCAGCCTGATGCTCCACCAGACATGACCTCCCTTGCACCACCACCTGGTGCCTCCACCTCCACCACCTCCCTCTCATCTGACCACAGCTAATAATCATCATGTTCTTCGCATTCCTCCTTTCTGAAATGCACTTTCAATACATCCACTGCAATGATCCCTACCCAGTGTTGGCAACCTTAAGATCTAAGAAAGACTTGGGAAGCTCTACACTTGATACCGACTTAGAGACAAGCAGAGCTTGTGAGAGGAAACCTTTGAGAGGGAATTCCAGCAAGAACTTGACTGAAGTTCTTGGGAGCTGCATTGTGGGTTTATGTACTCTACAGGGGTTTGGTCATGTATGTACCTATGTACAGGTATTAGGTGCATTGGATATTAAAGTATAACTTGTTGTGAGTAGAAATGACTGTGAATGAGTTGTGATGACTCCTATAGGCATAGCCTTGGGTGTGGTCCATTAATGTAGAGAGTCATCATGACTCCTAAACATAGCTTTGGGCATAGGCCATTCATAAAGGTTTAGTACCTGTTGGTACATGACATGGTTTGTAGTCATTGTGACTAGGAACAAGCGGAGATAAAGAGATGAGTCCTTGTGACTCAGGTGGAGGCAGTATCCATTGATACTGGTGGAAATGACATCAGCTGTGTAGACAATAGAGATTAACCATGGCTGTGCAGTGAGTGGAGATTAATGGTGGCTGTGAAATCACATGATGTTGGAAGGTCACATGATTAGGAAAAAGATATAGGTGAAAAGCATATCTGTAACACCCAGATCCCATCTTGTTCCAGTCCATCACCCACATCACAGAGATTCTGTAAGTTTACTCTCACTCTCACTTTTCATTGCATCAAATTCATCTCTCTTTCTCAGTGGCAGACTTGATGAATGCAATGGACATCTCCAACTCACTCTCCATGACATCCATCAGCTCCACACACAGATATCCCACCACTGGCACAACTGGGTCCATGACACCCCCAGATCTTGAAAGGCTGATGCATTCCTTTCTGACAATGCTCCCATTGCCCTCACCATGAGATATGGCCAAAACCAGCCCATCTGCACTGCTTAACTCGACCATGACAAAGTCCTTTGTGAATGGCACACCTGGGACATGGACCACAATCTCTCCCATGTCTGTCTCATGTCCATCTCTCTTGTCCACCACCTCCTGTGAGTCTCCCTCACAATACTGCATTCACTCTGATCCCAGTTCATCCATCCCTTCTAGTTTCAGACACATCCATGACTGAAACAACATATCTGGTCATGTCCTCCACCACCTCTATGACCTCCCATCCACTAACCCCAACTGCATCCAAATAGACATCTGTTGTTGACACAATGGCCATGAGTTCCACATGTATAACACAGATGGCTCCTGCATACACAGATGCTTGCCCTGCACCTTCACCAAGTCTGGCACCCTCCCAGACCTCACAAAGATCAACACCCTCTTTCCTCCAGATGAAAATGGAAAAAAAAAAAAAACATGTATAATGCATACCCTCTCATCTTCACCAAGCATTTCAGCAATGTACAGGCAAAGAGGATCCTCTCCACCTTTGATCATGTCCTCCATGACATCAACACTCTCATGATCCCTGCTGTTGACCAAGAAGACCAATATGCCTATCTCTTCAGTGAAGACTTTCAGCAAGGCACCCCAGTGCTCTGTGGCATACACACCCAGATATACAACTCCATGTCACACAGAGTATGTAACCAGGCTCATTTTCACTATGTCCAGCTCAGCCTTGCAACATCTGTCCTTTTTGGAACAACCACCAAGACCCCAGTCATGAAGCAATCCTTCATCCAATGCAGGCAGCATTGTCTCAGTGGACTCCCACACCAGCACTTTGCTAGCACACTCAGAGGTGATGACCAGCCCCAAGCCCTTAGAATTGAACAGACCTTCACCATCAACACATATCATCTTGGACCAGAATACAGAAATGGCAGGTAAGTCCCCTCCCACTCACTCATCTCCACCATCCTCATGAACCCAGGGCTGTCCATCACAGCTCAATCTATACTGAGATCATCATGAACATATGTAAGTGACTCTCTCATTCCACTGTCATAGACCCCATCAAGCTCTGTGTATAGCCCATCAAGCGTGAGGTGAGTCTCCAACACATCTATTGCTCTGACCAATCCTTATACATAGTATGTCTTCCTAAGGTCATACCCAACCTCATCAACTGGACGACCTACCCCATCACATCCTATCGGAATGACACGGTCCCGATGGTGCAGAGAACAGCTAGGAAGTGTGGAGTGTGAGAGTGACACACACCGATGAGGGTACTAGTGGTCCAGAGGGAGATGGC
>JBBPQV010000231.1:0-29614 GCA_038092675.1 Boletus rufocinnamomeus
ATTCCCCAACCCAATGTGCGGCTCGCTCTCTCCCTCGTTAGCGTTTAAACTTCTATTCCATATAGCGAACTCACACCAGCGTGCCAAGTTGCATTGTCCGCCGGGAAATCGTGGCCACCTGGTCAAAAATCGCGAAACATCGACACACAACGCCTCCTTGCCAGCGCTACAAATGATCAAACACAGGGTAATGATCAGCAAATTCCAGTCTTGGTGATCGGCTCCCGCTGAACTCTCGAATAGAGCTATCGGTCACCCAAGATAACATTTGAATTACATTCACCTGCCAGGCTCAGCCAAGTATATCTTCCAAACCCGCAGAAAGCTCTCTTACTGGAGCTTTGCACCCTATAACACAGACCATCCTCGATGATTGCCCTCGGTCAGTCCAGCGATGCTGTCTCACCTTGTCAACCTGACCGACTTTACCAACTCAAGATTCCGAATCTTGGTGATAGGCAAGGTAGAGCATCTCGTGTCTAGTCCGGCTGCGTGCTTAACTTCCCAGTAGATGGGTGTTATTTACATTTTTTTTTTTGGAGAATGGAGGGTGGGAAAATCAAGTCTTATTAATATCGCCTTCGGGATAAACAAGGCGGTTCGGTGTTCGACGAGTTTGTTCGTGATATCTCTTCCTCATGTGATTGCCTACAGTCCGCTTCTGACCTCCGACGTGGAGAGGCAACAATTGAAGACGAACTGACATCGCCAGTCAACCCACGCTTTGTTCTTCACGATTCCCTTGGGTTCGAACCAGGGGATAGGGATAAATACGAGATTGTCAAGAATTTCATCCGAAGCAAACAAAGCGGTTTAGTCAAAGACCAACTGCACGCCGTCTAGTGAGATGCTTGCTTTCCATCTGTTGCGCGCATGCTGATAAATTTCTTCGAGGTCCTGCATCGAGGCACCTCGAGCTGGAGGACGTCTCCTCGAGACGGCTGCAGAAGATTTCTTCAAGTCAAAACGTGACACGTTAGGAAACAGTATGTGCCCTACTTCAACATCACTCATAATCTGATCAAATTTGTTGTCACAGTACCAATCGTCGTGGTGTTCACGAAGCTTGACGGGGTCGCGAATGAGATGGCGATGAAACTAATGAGGTCTAATCAAGGCAAACTTAGTAATGAGGATATCACAAGTCAAGCCCGTTCGGAAGCAGTGTCTATTGTACAAGAACGCCGTAGTGAGATTGCTAAGCTTGCTGGAGAGCATGTCCCATGTGCGATTGTTTCGAGTGAGTATGTCGAGAACTGATTAGAATTCATTTCTAATATACCAGTAACTTCAAACAGCAAAGAAGCACTACGAGGACACACTTTCGAATTTAGTCCAACTGACCTACCGTTTAGTGGGGACGAATGACGTGCCTGATGCACACATCAAGTCATTAGTCACGATGATGGCGCAAAGAATTGACCCTCAGCTTAAAATTCAAGGGACAATCGCGTGAGCCCTTTCTTCGATTGTTCGTGTTTTAGCACGATCTCATCTTTGTACAGTGTTGGAAAGCAAAGTTCGGTCTTTGCTTTAGAGTAATAGCAAACCTTGACCTTTGGCTTCAGGGTACTGGAAAGCCTTGAGGGCTAGTCCAGAGTTTGCGGGGCACACCGTCTGGAATTGCCTTTCTGTGATTCATAGCGACATAGTCGCCGTCTGGAACTTCTACGACCCGGGTTGTGTATGCGATTTTGCTGTGATCGTTATGTACATTTCTGACGGCACACCCGTAGCATCTACTGAGCGATAAATTCAAGGAACTCGCCATCAATGTGGTCCAGGATATGCATGTACGTGCTGCGAACCCCAACAGAGTACTGTGAGTCTTTTTCTTTAGCAGCGCGCCAAGCGACTCACGCACGTCACTCATCAGCGCTTTGAGTGGTGGTTCATTGGTAGCTGCCATTTCTGGAGTCTTGGGAACCATAGCCAATCCTGCAGCTCCAATAGTTCTACCTATCGTTGCAGGTATCGCCGCTGCTGTGTGGATCTATGACATCTACAAGAATGCGTACGTCAGCCTCTGTCTCATCTGGTGAACTGTCTCGACGGGTTTTGTATGTGTCAGGAAAACCGTCCAACAATGGTTCATAGCGTTCATCGTTGATCCGACCCACATCATGGAAACCCTCTTCATCTTGACGGGTGGCGAGCACAAGCGACTGACCCGTCGTATCATCAAGCTCGCTTGTCATACGTACTCCAAGTCCGACGTGATGGCCCAAGCCCATAGTCAAATTCAGGCGTACCGAGACTTGGAGGGACGGGATGCAGCACTAGACATGATCGAATCCTTGATCAAGCCTGAACGGAGTGGTACCTTGGATATGAAGAGTTACTACGACGCGGTGGGCAAGCTGGATTTGGGTGCACTGAATCTGGACCGAGACGAAGAATGGTGACTGCGTGTTGTTTTTTGCATGCCGAGGTGTGTATTTTACTGCATACATTTGGGACCAGTGTTTGTTCCTAGTATACTAATATATGGTTGAGAAGGCTACAGACGAGCGTCCAGCGGTGGCTAGCAGCGACCCGTTCAGCGGCGAGAAGAGCGATTTGGAGTCGACCGAGCAGCATGTCGACATGCTGGTTTTTTGGTTGAGTGCGCCAGTCGAATTTCGGTAATGCGATTTTACCGACCCCCCACGGATCATTCGTATCGAAGTTACTTCCGGGACGAGTAAACTCATGGGGGTATTGATACCAGTGCGGCGCTGGTTTCGAGAGTAAGTGCTATGGCGTTGAGCCCAGGGCAACGCTACGCATGTCTTGACATTAATGTAGTGGTACGTTTATGTTGATCACTGGAGGAACATCAATCCACATACATGAGATGGCACCGGTGCCGCCAAAAAACCAGCTTCGAGGAGAATCGCAGAAACACTAGGACAGCAAGTTTACAATGTGACAGCAAAGCGCGATACAAACGATGCATATTTCATACTACAAATGCAAATGTCTAGCCAGTCTCCGTCTCCTTTAAAAGACTTTTCATGCACATTCTCGGGAAATACATACTTAGGCATCCCCCACATTCCATGCTACTTCCAAAAGTTCCATCTGCTGGAACCATTGCCCGTACTCCATTTGCACCGCACACATGTGCGCATGGTTCAGCCCCCTCAACGCCTCCACCACCCAAGTCTGACAGTTCCAATCCGCCCTCCCTTGCTGGATCGGAACAAGCGAGAAATGCATCTCCAGACTCTCCAGGTAGCTAGGCGCGACATAACCAACGAGGTGTGTGCCCCTCTCATCGTTGTTCCACATGGGGTGACGATTGTTGACGACGTGCTGGGTAAAGTACCCATCCTGCAGATTGCCACCGATCTCGTAGTAGTTGCCCACTCCGCGCCGGGTCGAGGTGGGGATGAAGATGGCCCAGTGGTAGAGTCTCTTCTCGCCAGAGGGCCGATTGCCTCGGGAAAACTGAGCGATCCTGATGGGGAGGTAGCCTGCGGGGACCTGGATCCAAGGATTCCACTTGTGTACAATCCCGTACTCGGGTCGTGGTGTAGGTCCAAGGCTCGCGGCGTAGGCTGCGGAGAGGGTCAGGAGGCGAGGGTCAACGAGGTGGAATAGGGCGGGAGAGGAGGTGGGAAACTTACCCCTGAAGGTGGCCATCAACTCGGGCGGGTAACTACTGCTCGGCATTGTGAATATTGAATCAGAGGATGTAGGAGTGATGGTCTTTTCACCGACCTTGGTAGAACATCTTTTATATTGAAGGATTGTCCATCTTGCAGTTTCTTAGTGTAGACGAGCGATAATATTGTGGACGGGTTTTCTTCTGTTGTCCACAGGCGTTTGTCCGCTGTGATGAGGGAAGAAGGATGATGGACTCTCGACGCTTTGACAGCTTCATACGCGACGGGTGGCTTGTCGCAGGCTCAGATTTTCTGTGACGCGTGTGATATTCACCGAGGTGTGGACACCACCAATGCGCCTCGCCTACAACGCAGAAGAGAGCCGTGACAGAAGCGGGAAGACGCTTGCCACAAGCTGGAATTTTTTGTGGGGCGCGAGATATACGTCGAGGCGTAGACATCAACGATGCATCTTGACTACAACGCAGAAGCGAGCGGTGACGACACTGGAACAATGGGTTACATAGCCTGACATATCCGTTAGTTTCTCCTATCTCCACTGTGAAGGCCGTTGTTGCGGGCGCACGCGTTTGTAGTGATGATCGCCGAGGTGACCAGACTACCATCTAAAAAAAGTGGTCATCGGGCCGACTCACTTACTCTAGTTCGAAATCGGGTTGTAATCCCGACACGGGGCGAGCTTTTGCACGTCGTGGACGAGACTCTCTACATCTCCCAAGGCGATAGTAGAACGGGAGGATGTGATCCATTGGCCGCAGCAGGACGTGACCCAAAGGTTCAAACTCGTGTGGGAAGGTGATCGTTACACCTTTCTACGTCGAGACCAATTTCGCGCAATCAGATATCGAGACAGTAGTAATAGAACAAGAGCCTGGAAACAATAGTCTGGTGACCAGACCGTTCCTATCGACGGCTTGCCTCATAGAACGGTCTAGTCACCAGACTATGGAAACATCACCAGAAGAGATGCTGGCAAATTCATGCTGTTTCAGAGTATTTAATCAGATTCAAGTTTTGGTCAATGTCGAGGGTTAGCATACTAACAGATGAATCACTCACCTATCATGACTTGCACGTGTACATTGAATTGTGGGTGAGGATGTAGCGCGAGGGGTTACGATGGATTTCTAGACACTCAGTGATTCGGCGGCTGCGAGAAGACCTCACTTCGAGTAGACTCGGAAGCGTCTGACGAACTTGTGACGTTGAGCGTTAGGCTTCCCTCTTTACTTTGCGGTAGTGGAGACTCTGTATCCTTCAGTGGTAGAAAGTACGCCGGTTCCTGCGATTTTTACCTCATCCCGGACCTTACTTGTCGATGGTCAATGTCAGCTTTAGGGTGCACTGGAAGAACTTCGGAGCCTGAGAAGTTCCTGCCGAACTGTGGCGGTGCCTTATACCGTACCAACTTGAAGTTACCTAGTAGCATGGTAAGTACATACTTCATCTTCTGAAGCAACTCATTGCTCGCTGACATAAAAAACGACCACCAGGTTGCGACACTGTCACTACCGTGAGGCAGGCGCACTCTACCGAGTGTGGCGCTAAAACAACGTGACACTTTTGACTTACCAGACGTCAGAGGTTTCTTTCGTTTACAGCGCGACTCTAGCTATGGACAAAAACCGTGCCCGACGAAGTCCACATGTGTTTCGTCCACGGGCCACATGGACGAGTTTCAGCCGTCACTTGAACATTATGTCTTGCATAGCTGATTTGACGGTGCGTTTTTTTTCGTTCCAGAAGTGCGACACTCACGACGGTAAAACGTAAGGGATTCATTTCCCTTCTATTCAGCGAACGAGACACTTGTTCGGAATGATTCGGTGATCCCCGAGCACTCCAAACGTGGGCGCCGCAGTCGATGGTCTGTCCACGGAGAATAGGATGCTCAATAGGTCAGTCAGAATCAAATTGATGCGCCATCCTGGTTCTCGCAGCTCTCCACACCTCGATGAATATCACACGCGTCACGGTAAACCCAAGCCTGTGGCAAGCCATTCATCGCGTATGAGGCCGTCAAAGCGTCGAGAGTCCATCGTCCATCCTCCCTTGCCGCAGTGGAGAACAGAAATGCCCTTTGACAACAAAAGCAAACGCGTCCACAATCCCGTCGTTCTTCCACACCAAGAAACTGCAAGATGGACAATCCTTGCATATAAAACATGTTCTACCAAGGTCGGTGAAAATATCATTAATCCTACATCCTCAGATTAAATATTCACAATGCCGATCAGCAGTTACTCGCCCGAGTTGATGGCCACCTTCAGGGGTAAGTTCACTATCTCCTCTCCCGTCTTGTTCTGCCTTGTTGACTCTTGCCTCCTGTCCCTCCCTGCAGCCTACGCCGCGAGCCTTGGACCTACACCACGACCCGAGTACGGGATTGTACACAAATGGAACCCTTGGATCCAGGTCCCCGCAGGCTACCTCCCCATCAGGATCGCCCAGTTCTCCAGAGGCAATCGGCCCTCTGGCGAGAAGAGACTTTACCACTGGGCCATCTTCATCCCCACCTCGACCCGGCGCGGAGTGGGCAACTACTACGAGATCGGCGGCAATCTGCAGGATGGGTACTTTACCCAGCACGTCGTCAACAATCGTCACCCCATGTGGAACAACGATGAGAGGGGCACACACCTCGTGGGGTATGTCGCGCCTAGCTATCTGGAGAGTCTGGAGATGCATTTCTCGCTTGTTCCGATCCAGCAAGGGAGGGCGGATTGGAACTGCCAGACTTGGGTGGTGGAGGCGTTGAAGGGGCTGAACCACGCGCACATGTGTGCGGTGCAAATGGAGTACGGGCAATGGTTCCAGCAGATGGAACTTTTGGAAACGGCATGGAATGTGGGGGATGCCTGAGTATGTGTTTCCTGAGAATGTGTATGAAAAGGAGACGGAGACTGGCTAGACATTTGCATTTGTAGTATGAAACATGCATCAATTGTATCGCGCTCTTTCACATTTTAAACTTGCCGTCCTAGTATTTCTGCAATTCTCCTCGACCCTGGTTTTTCGTGCGGTAGGTGCCATGTATGTGGATTGATGTTCTTCCAGTGGCACAGACGTACTACCATCACATTAATGTCAAGACATGCGCAGTGTCACGCTGGGTTCAACGCCATACTTTGCTTTTCGCATTGTAACACTGGCGTCGTGGTACTCCTGTAACCCTCCTCGAAGCTGGTTTCCGGTGCGGGAGACGCCACGTATGTGAATTTTTGTGCTTCCAGTGACAGAAACGTGCCACTACTTTACGATGACATGCGAAGCGTCACCTCGCGCTCGACGCGTTAGAACCCGGTTCGAAACCACAACCGAACACCAGATTGGTAGCCACTTCTAGTTCAGCACTCATCCCTAGGTCTATTAAAATGTCAGGGGATACCGATTATCGTAGTCCGTGCGTGGTCATCATCGTATCTTCATGAACCTCCCTAGATTGTCTCAATATTCAAAGGTAGTTATATGCCGTGGAAGCACACGCCGTTTGCTATTCACTGCGTCTTCCGAGTCGAGGAAGAACTTTTTTTCGCTCTATCGGGACCACAGACAGCATTGACTATTGATTAGCGTGTGCGCACATCCAGAAAGATCACCGTGCGAAGGTGAGCGAATCGGCAGGGATCAGATCTAGACTTGTTCGTTGCAGACTCGGATGTACACTTCGATTGGTGCCAGTTTCGTGAGTTGGACGTGACCATGTGTGGACGCTGTCGGTCCAAATATCGTGGTGTTTGGTGACAGCCCAGGTTCAGTACGGGCGGTGGGAATTGCAAGTTTCCGAGCAACGAATGTACTACGTATCTGGTCAACGTCTCGACAGAATAACCTGTGTCGAACATGTGCCACTAAAGAAAATTAGCATCAGCGATAGTTGGGTCCGAGCGAAGAGAATGAGCAGACAGCCGAATTCGATCTCCATCAAAACTCTCCCACGAAGGTAACAGCCCCAATCTGAAATTTATACGTTCTGTCAGCGTTTATCGTCAGCCGAGTTAGCTTCTAGTAGTACCTGCAAGCCAACTTCGCAGCACAGTATCAATGTACGCGTCGCACGTGGCCGTGCATTGACCCTGTTCGACCTAGACTGACCTATTCATTAACCCCGTCAAATCATTGGGTCCGACTTTGATTTACCTTTGACCTACTGACCCAAGGTCAAATTGAGCACGGCATCATTGCGCAGTACTGTACCTCATGTGATATCATAAGGATTGTACCTACTTGATACATAGTACAACCCTGAAAAACTTTTTTGGGCTAGTTGGAACGCCACGCGCGGACCGAGACACGTCGACGGTCGACTCGAATGAAACGCGCGATGCAAGCTTCATTGCTTGAGACAGTTGCCTGTGTGTATTGGAACCCATCCAGGAAAAAGAAGTGGAAAAGAAATAAAAACCGCAGG
Organism: Boletus rufocinnamomeus; assembly: GCA_038092675.1. NCBI lineage: Eukaryota > Fungi > Basidiomycota > Agaricomycetes > Boletales > Boletaceae > Boletus > Boletus rufocinnamomeus. The sequence continues at coordinate 8,023 of JBBPQV010000231.1, forward strand.
CAGTCATTATAGTAACCGCTGACACGTCTCGTCATATCGCGTTATCTATCGCAGTCATCTGAGCATCACAGCCCAAGGAGAAGCCCCTTACCATCACCAGACTGTCCAGACGTGACCTGTTTCACGAAAACGTGTTCAGGACACATGAGCGTCCTTCTTTGGGTTTCTGTGGACGTGTTGGCATTTCAGCGCCCGCTACGAGCCCATCTTACTGCGCAGTGTGTATATGATATTGGTCCGAGCGTTCCGATCTCACCGTACATGCGTGTTATCGCGTACACGGTAGTACTATCGCGAACGCGAACGTCAACATTAGCGGGAGAAGACAAGGACAGGTGACCTAGGCCCGTGTCTGTCAGGTGAACACGATTGACGAGAGTGGGGTGATGGCTCGAGCGAAGATAAAGATGGGGTGGGGTGTGATTCACATTTGATTGTCCCCCCCCTCTTTTTTTCCTTCTATTTTTTTCGTCTCGATTGTCTCCCTCTTTTTTTTGGAGTCTTCTCGCACGATGGCCTGGGTTTTCCGGGGCGGGTTCGGTGATACACTGCGATTCGAACGACGCTGCACACGGTACAACACAACACGATCATCAGTCGAGGCCGCCTCCCACCATCATGATGACCTTCCGCCGTGCTCGCAAGCAGTCGAGACCACGGTCCCGCATCACAAAATTCAAACTCACGTCCGACTCAACTTGCTTGCCTTGTTGGGAACGGCAGTTCAAACACCCGAGTCCGAAGTCGACGGGGATGACATTGTCGCCTTGATCGTCGTGGAGCTCCATGATGCAACTGTGGGACGTCCAGCAGATATTGTTTGCGCCGGGCACTTTGCAGAGACGATTCGATGCCACCGCAGCCGCCCTCTCCGGACCCACATCGCAGTCGTACATACGTCTCGAGAATACGTGCGCCAGCGACGCGTCTGTCCCTGTCATCACTGTCAACGACGTCGTTCAACCCGACACACACCGGCAAACGTCGTCGGTGATCCAAACCGAATCCAGTGGCGCCCCGCAACTATCGGGGATTACGAAATCATCAACCCCGAGTATCCGGGGTCTGCTTTATTACAATGGACATTGACGCCCTGTTCAAACGTTCACCCATGTTCCGGACATTGACAAGTTGCTGTACTGCCCCGCCATCAGTCGAGTTTCATGTCTGGCATTCGAACGTCCATCTCAGTTCAGCCCAGGCGCATCCGGCGGATCGGACGAGCTGCGCCCCTTCGCAACCTTTTGCCTCTCCATTGCCCTTCCACCACGGCGGTGGTTTTCCGCCATTTCTCCGGACCCCCATACCTATTTTCCATACCTTCCGTCCCTCAAACGCCGCTCTAACGACCTGCGAGACATGGACATGACAACCGGAAGCCGATTCGTCCTGTCGCCAATGGAAGCTCGCTTGGATAAATGAATCCGCAGCAGGCGACGATAGAGATCTTGTTCTCCTATAGGTTATAGGATGTCGTGGTGTATATGTCATGAAAGTGGATGGTTCTGGACTGCTGGTGCCAAGCATGTTCACGCCCGCCGGCCGGGTGAGAGATCGCACGTTTCACGCACGCCCTGATGATTTCCCAGCGTCTGCGTAAGGAGGACCTGCCCCTGTTCTCTCAGATCTCACTAGCCAAAAGAGAACGCAGAGGTAGATTCGCGTTGAGGTAAGGAGGTACGTGTGGCGAACGATCCAGAATCGCTTTCCTCTGGCAGAAATGGGTCCCGGGCCTTGATTTTATCTTTCGTTTTGTAGTCTGCACGTGTGTGGATCAATTCAAGTGTAAAAAACGTATCGTCATCGGACGCCGCCATCTATCCAACGTCATCATCTCCATCCTTATCAACTTATCATTACCGTATCTCATCATACATCATCAACGCCATCATCATCATGCTTATCTCGGCCATTCATTCAGGACGTGCTGGCAGACCTTTTTTTGGTCGCTATTCGGCACCATGTTGTCCCTCCTCCCACTCTCACGACGATATATTGGAAGATCACGAACCAATCACGAGCGAGATCGATTGAACCTTGGTTGAAGGCGCATCTAAACTCCACAACGGGCGACGGAGGACCATCGATCGATGTCACTCATCCAAGATGGCAGGGCGAGGTTCCATACCCCCGGGCGTTGCAACGTTGCGCACCGTCTTGTTCACACATCCACGTCTACTTCCCCCGCCTCTGCATTCCTGTCCCACCGGACGGGTTGTGTGTTATCAGGCATGTTTGTCCTTTTTCTTTGTCTCCATTCGCGAGGTCGTATCATACTGCTGAGCTCGGTCCGTCTCTAAAGCCCGCCTGTAACGTTATTTTTCTGAATGTTGCATATTTGCATCTTTGGAGTCGTGCCTTGCATCACTGGCTATATAAGGCAGGTCCTCTTTTACGTGTATCCATCATGATGTTGTTGTCTGTTTGGGGGGTTCGAGAGCACGTTCGGCACGGCACGGATCTGTTCCACCCTCTGCTCATTCTGACTTCTCCTAGGTCCTCGCATATGCAGAATCCATATCCATATTCACGTCCATATGGACATATCCCCTTTCCGTTAACGGCCATTACGAAGACGATGGTACTAGTACTTGTGAGAGGGCATTTCAAAATCCCCGGATGACATTGATGGGCGTGAACAACAGCCGCCGCATCATGATAATTCAACTCCAACACGACGGCGCGCCTGCCAGGCGGCAACTTGGGTCAAGGCCGATTTACGCACGCGCATGCAGTCACACATGACGATATGGAAAGAACGCACCGCCTCTTACATAGTACCCCCATTTGTTTTTTCCAAACCGCGCCTCACACGCACACACAAACCCAACGGTTCGGGGAAACCTAGGTTGAATTCGAAACTTTGTGTCCCGTCGGGAGTATGGGTTTTGGTTACGTCAGAAACCAGCGGTTGCAGATGTTTGCTTTCTGCTTGTTCATGATGTGGAAGGAGGGGCCGAGAGGTGTTGGTTACCGTGTATGGGTTTTGGTTTGTTCAGAAACCGGCGGTTCCATCTGTTTTTCTCTGCTTGTTCATGATCTAGATGGAGGGGCCGAGAGGTATTGATTGCCAAGGTTTGGATCGGTGGGATAAACACAGGATCAAGGGTTTCCGACCTGGCGGCTGGCCTGTTCTGACAATGGGATCTGGATAGGAACGAGGGGAAGGGAAAAGAGGTTGGGTGCATGGCCTGGTATGGATAAGCGTTCGGCTTTGAGAGGGGGAGAATCAGCGCGCAAGTATTGACTTTCGTTGTCCTCTTCGTTTCAGGGGGGGAAGCTAGAAAAAACAAGGCGGAGATCGATGAGCGATGGCGATGGCGATGCGGCAATGTTAGGGGCGGGATTTCGAAGCGCAGATGCTATTATGTATGTGTGTACTTTGGCGATTTGTATTCCATCGTCAAACGCCAAGGTGGACCTCATAAACGCCATTGCCACGGACATCTCACGCGTACATATAGAATTTGCGGACGGTACTGTCTACCGGGGGCGTACGGCGTGTATAACCAGAGGTTTGGGGACCCACCAAGGGTCCCCCAGATTATAGATACCATTTATCATCTCTATCGATATCACTATAGTTCATCTTATCTAACAAGAGGGCTGACAAAGTCAACACGGCGGCACGTCCCTAAGAATACTCGAACCGCGCGGGCAGCCGTTCCATCATGATAAGATGAGATTCCGAACCCATGCGAATGAGAAAAAACAAACGAAAACAACAAAACTCCGGTACGGGTGAGCCGGCATGAGGTACCAAGCGTTCGGTGTTTTACTTTGTTTTCAAGATCAAAGTTTCGATGACGGTGGCATGCCATATGGAACGTTCGCTTGTTAAACTGACGTCCGGCGGGCGAGAGGAACGTTCAGGCCGAGTACCTTGCTGTGTGGCGTTGAATAAGATGCGCCTCCACACGAGTACTGATACTGTGGTACACTGGCAGTGTGATGGAAATGTTTTGCACGCGTCATGACATGGCTGGACTTGACGTTATGTCGTGTTTGACAATGTTACCCTTCCGGGTTTAGGTACGTGGACCGAGGAGTGATCGCGAGGCGAGGATGAAAGCCATCGGAGTCGACACAACCGGTCGTTGGCGACGCGTTTTGTCCGGGCCGGGTACCCGTGCGAACGCGCGGTGACGTCGTCATGTAGCCCCCCCGTTAGGCAGGTCATAGTGTCGATGGAAGAGACTTCTTTCCGCTATGGCTTTCCATCGATTCCTGGAACCCCTCGCTGTCGAAATATAAAAACGACGTTTCCCACAAAGCATGATCCGGCCCGCGGATGATAGCGTTCGAAGCAGGCGAGCGCCAGCAAGTCGGGAAGCCTGAGGATGGATGTAGGATGTGGCGGTGCGTTCCTGACGGTAGCTCCTCGTTCTAGATGGTTTGCTTTACAGACGTCGTGATTGGACTGAAACTCCTCGGGGCTGGGCCAGACTATAAATGGACGGACAGGAGTGTCAGAATGCTTGAAGGATCAAACTCGTGTACGGTCCCGTTTTCTTCACGGCCCAGATGACACTGCCGTCGATGCGGCGACCGGGAGAGGGAAAAAAATGGAACGCCGGCGACCTATTGATTTCCGGTACATGGGTTATATCAGGCTCGACGGGATAACTCGGTGGCTTATCAAGACGACAATCGTTTTTTAAAACTTGTATCCATGTATCTATCAGGACCCTATTTCTGATGGCTGGTTTCTGTTTCTGAAATGCGCCCTCGTTTTTTCTTTGGGTGGGTGCGCCGTGTGTTCGTGCGAGATTATCGTCGTGATCGCTTAGTGGCGCGTTCTTGAGCATGTGTGTGGAGGTATGGTAGCGCATGGATCGCTCACGGTTGTCGATCGCTGGGGTCCAGATGCTGATGTTACGTTTCATTGTATGTAACTACGTACGGCATAATAATTCAGGCACTCGTCGGCGTGGAGACGAGCGTATGTGTGCGAACCAATAAGCGCGCGATGGGACGCGTACTGCAGATGGGGATCGGGAAAACAAAGAGACAAGGTTTGGCTCGGGCCGCGTTATCGACGGTAGGAGAGCTGGAAGTGAGTGGACGAAATGGGAAACGTGGAAAAAAATAAGATGGGTAGTAGATTGGAACATTGCTTTCTTTTGTGGGTTCGGGCCGATGTGGTTAGATCAGGACGTTGACATGCAGCAACATTGGGGGGAAGGGCGATGCAGATGGGGGCTGGTGGTCCGGTCTGCGCGTGGGACGGGGACGAGTGCTAGTTGTGCCCAGTGGAGGGTGCTTGCGGGATGTGCTCTGGTGCATGGCCGTGCGTGTTGGAAACGCGTCTGTCTGGGACGTGGGTGTGAGAGCGGCAGAGGATCCGCGGGGGACGGCATGGAGAGTTGTCGAATTCGATTTGTCGGAGGTCGGGACCGGAGACGAAAATAGAATGTGGGGAAATAAACAAGGACAAACAAGCAATGTGCGGAGTGCCTGGTATTCCCATAGCCGGACCGAGACCCCGAGAGATATTTGGTCGGGTACTTGTAGACAAGCCATCCCGCACCTTATTTTCTTTTTTTCCTTTTTTTTTCTTTTCTTTTTCTTCTTTTTCCTCGAGCCCGATGGCGTATCCTCCACTTGTCAGACAGGATGGCTTCCAGCTGCCGTCCCCAGCGCACACCGCGTCCCCAAAGTCCACCCCTGACGACGACCGCGACGAACAGCTCTTCATGCCCCACAACATCTCATTTCTCCCTGAACCATTACGACGGTTCCCCGCTCAGGCCCACTCGCACCACCCCACCCACCACCAGCAACCGATCGACTTTGCAGACGAGCTCGCAGGCCTCATCGAGACCCCCCATGTCTCCTCCCACGAGCGATCGACCCACTCACGCTCCCCCAACGACGATACGTATAGGCACAACATCTTTGACATCTCCGCGCCTACCTCCGCACAACAACAGCACCATCAGGACATCTATCAGCCCGACTATGCCCACTTCAACTCCACCCTCCCCGCACTTAACTCCTCCATGCGCTATGAGCCACACCCAGATCCCTCTGCCGCATTCCAGTACCGCCACTCCCCCTCTCCCGTTCATCGCTCCCGCTCACGGTCCCGCGGCCCTTCCGTGGGTCCGACGAGATCCGCCCGTCGCGACCGCCGTGCCAATTCCATCTCCTCCCACGTGTCCAGCACCAGTCCCCCGCCCCGCCCCCACCCACACGCCATCGTCATCCCCGGCCGCGGAAACACCATGGGCGGCTTCTTCGTCCCAAACGGAGCCAGTGCACCCCCAGATTACAATCTCCCCACCCCAGATTCGCTTTCCCACTCCTTTGGGCTCCAACACACCCACACCCACTCCCAGCATTCCCAGTACCCCTACCCCGCACAGACCCCATCCTCGCCGTACTATCCTTACCCGTCTGTCAACCGCGCCGGGACGCCCAGCATGGGCATATCCCCCACAGACGTGGAGACGCTCAATAACATATCCATTAACGGCATCACTGCCCACCATCTCGCGTCCGCCCTCCCCGCTTCCCACCTCACCAGCCTCCCCAAATCCACCGCGTCTGCCGCATCCTCCACATCGACGACCAAGCAACTCGATCCCGACGCTCACCTATCCGAAAAACGACGCCGACGACGAGAATCCCACAATGCCGTCGAGCGCAGAAGGCGGGACAACATTAACGAGCGCATCGGCGAACTGGCCGGCCTCATTCCTGGCGTCCTCTTTGAGTGCGACGGCCCGCTCGCCGTGCCGAGTACCACGCCACAGGCAGGATCGGCACCCGGGCCGAACCTCGCCGAGGACTTGTTCACGATTGGGGTCTTGGGCGACTCTGGTGTGTCGTTGCGTCTTAGTGCGTTGCGATGCGTTTACTGATTGTGGTGTGCAACAGTCATGCACGTCTTGCCCGCAGAAGACGGGTTACCTGATCTACCAGAAGAGGGATCGATGGTGAAGAAGGATCCGAGCGAGGAAGGCGAGGGGTTGGCGCCGACGTCGCCCACCTCTCCATCTACTCCCAGCGTGGCTGTCAATGGTACCGTTAATGTAAACATCAATGAGCAAACGACGATCAAAGCCAACAAGGGTATGATTCTGCGCAAGGTACGTCCCCGCACCACTGCGCATACATCGTGTGTCTGATGCGTGGAACAGTCGGTCGAGTATATCCGATACCTCCAACAGCTCGTGTCTGTGCAGGCTTCGAGGGGGAGAGACTTGGAAGAGCGTAATCGAGTGTTGGAGAGAGAGTTGGCAGTAATGAGGGGGGACGTTGCCCCGTCCTCTGCATCATCCACCTCGTCCGCTTCGCCATCGGTGGCATCTTCAGTGGTCTTGTCCATGTCCTCGTCGAATACGTCGACGTCTTCGAAACCATATTCGGTCGCGGATCTCAACGGAGGCGTGGAACGATGCGGAGAGAATGCAGAGGACCTGGAGATGGAGGATGCCAGTGTGGGGTCGGAGGCGGGCGACCGCTCGAGAGAGCGGGTTGAAGAGGGTATGAACGAGTTGCGCGGACGACGACTTGCGCGTGCGCGGGACAAGGCCCAGACGCACACACTCGGACTCGGCGAGGCAGGCATGGAGATTTAAGCTGTGACCGTCATCGTTCCCGAGCACGTTATTGGATCCCTAATACCTATGCTCATCATTCACCCTCCCATCGCTGCACCTGCCACTCTTTCTCGTTCCCTTTCCTTTGCCATTTGCGAAACCGTGTGCATTTGCTGTCTTGCATCGTCATCGTCATGCCTTTTTTTCCCCATGAGCCTCATCTATGCGTTTCATCTCTCCATCAGCTGATCTTTTCATTCTCCTCTTTTATCCTTGCAAAATTTTGCCCTGGCACCTCGGCTTGTCCACGAGAGGCTAAAGCGACACCACTTCCTCTCCCCGTCCACCCCACCTATCGATCACCTACTTCCGATCTTGCGTCACCCACATGAACACGAAAGCGAAATGCCGATGCCCCATTCTCAATTCGCATTCCTATTCCCATCTTTCTTAAAAAATGTACCATCACCCCACTGTTCGGCTCGCGTCTCTCTTCGACCGAATCGACTCACGCTCATCCTTGTTTCTCTTTCATTTCATTCGGGACATCATTTTGCGGTGGATGGATTGTACGATAGCGATACGTTGCTTCCACAAAGCGGGGGCGAGGGAGGGGTAAACACGAAATGACCGTCTTTTTTGGAAATTTCCGGAATCTGCGCGCGTCCCCCTGATGAATACGTTTTGTTGTACAGTGTTGGCGCGGAGAAGAGGAAACGTGTGTGCTTGTATGTATAGTTATACGTATTTCCTTTTTTTTTTTTTTTTCCTTTTCCTTTTTTCTTTTTGTGAGTGCGGTGTGTGAGGTTGGAGTGTTGGAATATACCTCTAGCCTTGAGCTTGGCTTGTTTGATTTTTGGGGGATTGAGATGTCGATTTGATGTTATCGGTGGGCGTCGATCTCGTCGGTATGAATGTCGCGGGTTCGGAGCCCACGTACTCGAACGTTGGCGTTTCAGGAGCGTATATGGATCGATCGAGTATTTACTATTTACAGTTGAGGTGACGGTCATGACGACGACGCGTGTCGATCAACAATCAGGTTTTGGGGAAAGGCAAGATCGACTTCTTGATAGATTGAGTAGCTGGTCGCGACGCAAAATTTTTAAATTTTGACACTTTTGACAACGTCTTTGCTGACCATTTTTCGGAACTGCGTTCGTCTCACTGTATAATCAGTACACCCCTCCTGCCCTGTTTCGCTGGCAACACCTCGTGTAAACGCCCATGTTCAGACGTTAATCCATGTCCTTGGGCACTAAACCACTGTGATTATGTGGTTTTTTTTGTCTTCTTCTCGCTCACTCTGAAATTCGATCTTGTTGGTCTCCACCCCGTCGCTGCAAGCATCTAGGATGCCTGCCTAATTTGGGAAAGTTAGGTAAGCATTCCAATGTACAGATCTAACCTCCACATACTGCGTTCGACGCCCGGTGCCTTGTTGGCCATAAGACGACTGACATCGTGTTCGAGCGGGGTATCAAGCATTGGGTCTTTCAATGGCGGCCACAGGGAGTGAAACATGCAAATTTGTGAGTTTTCTCGAACGGCCCGCCGGCAGGACACTCAACTTGAGAGCAGGACGAACGTGAGGCTTAGGTGACCACCTCACTCGGTGCAGGTATTGACCGTGAGCCAGGGGCTGATCCGAACGGTGGCAGATGGGACGACCTTGATGGCGACGACCTCTTGATGGTTAGCGAATATGCAACAGAGATGCCCGACCATCATACATGGGGCATGTCGAGGTGGCTGCCAGCCACGTAGGCTGCCCACAGTCATCTGACCCATTTACTACAGCTCACCACGCTCCCCGACCCTGATTGCATGTCACGTTGCAAGGAGCTTGCGTATCTTGACTGACTGGCTCATCCTGGGACCAGGTTTACGCTCGTTCCCGTCTCTTCCCTGCAAGGTTCTTGTGCGTCGATATTATAATTATTGACCGCCTCCTGTCGGCGTGGTTCGTGGAGCTCACCAAGCCTACAGCTTACCACGCTCCCCAATCCTGATTACATGTCGCATCGAAAGGGGCCTGCGTGGTCGATGGGCATCCCGCCCGACTGGCTCATCCGGTTTCAGGCTCGCTTCCGTCTCCTCCCTGCAACGTTCTTGTGCGTCGATATTATTGATCGCTTCCTGTTGGCGCGGTTCGTGGAACTCGCCAAGCTTCCATCAATCGGCATCACGTGCCTCGTTCTCGCCAGAAGAAATTTTGGCGTGCCTTCCATAATACGTATCCCATTTCCTTCGCTGTGCTGACTCAGACCCATACAACAAGTCCGAGATCCTGCTTGCAGGTCGCTACGTGTTGAAGACATCGAGTAGAATTTGTCATTCCCAAACACAATGCACTTCCTCCGTTCATGTCAGCAAGGCCAACGACTATGATGCCAAAGCTCGTACCGGATGATCGATGATCTTCCGAAGCTGAAAGCTCCCTGTCGGGCTAATCGTCAATGCCTGGACGCAGTCGCTGGGAATGGTGATGTTGACGATGTCAAGGACACGTAGCCGCGGGCTGCGATAATCCTCCTTGATTTATTCCCTTCAATGCAACAATCTAGGAAGTATTATTATCCCTTCACCATGCAAAAGCGACCAACGCCACACGCCAAGTGCGCAGGGATCGGGAAGTGTGGGCGTGGAGATGGGGTTGTGAGAGTCATGTCCCCGACGGTCCCAACGGTCCCGGCGTCACGCACACGCCACGGTCCCTAGTACTACTATAATACAATATGTTGCCTTCCTTGTGGGGTGATGACTGCTCTTGACGCGCATATGTGTCTAATATATTATGCTGGAGTTTGCGGGAGTGATCGCATCGCGGGAGCAGCACGTGACTTGGTGTCTCGGCGGTTCTTGGCAGGAGTTGCAGAGCGGGAGCGAGCACAGCAGGAGCGAGCTGTGCTGGCGCGGGCGGTGCATGTGTACCTCCCCTGGATCTGCAGGTGAGAGCTGACTGTCCCAAGTGCTGTATTGTCGCATCCTTGGCTGCTGAAGGATTGTACTATTTTGTATATCCTTGATTTATTTGTGTGAAACTGGATTACTGACCGTGGGAGCCAGAAATTCTCGGAATTGGACCTTCCGGCGCGGTCCGGCCGTCCGCCGGACTCCGCTGGGTCCGTCGCACGTCATCGCCACCATCGATAGGGTTCATTGACACCCACAATTACATACTTTTAGCTCTTATAATGAGAGCGTTTCTGCGTATGTTACAATCTGAGGTTGGGGGGCGGCCTCCGTTTTTCATCCAAAGTAGCAACCCCGAAAAACCGTACCGCTTTCGTCCAGACTGTGCCATTAAGTTAAAGCTCACGCAAGTGGCTCAAGCCTGGTGCCACTCGGCGTCTCTTAAACTCGACTTGTACACGACTACAACGTAGAGGAAAATCCAACTCCCAGATGTCCTCCTCGTGGGAGCGGTACCTGCCTGCGGCTCTCCGAGTCCGCCAACGTTGAAACGTTGACGCTGCGCTCCATCGCGGCTTGCTCGTTTTCGTGGAGTTCATTGTAGGAGTGAACGTCCCCACTGGCACAGTGCGTCGCCCGTATCGATCCGTTCGCACACCGTGATGACCGACTGTACACGGCGCTCTCGAGAGTGAGATGAAACGAAGATACTTTACTGATGATAGAAAACGATGAGGAATCAGGGCAAATATCGTTTACCATTATCTACGACTACATTAGCTACAGCAGACTCACGCTGTAAACGTCGGGTCCGCAGGCTTCACTTGTAACTATTACTAGTAAAAACGCCAAGGATTACATAAGCTGTGTCTGGCTAGATAGCATCCTAGCCTGAGTACACTGGCAGACCTGTGCCTTGTGTATCTCATCTTCCGATATCATCTCTACTCTCCTCTCTTCTCACCTCGCCGGGCAACCACTCACGAAGGCGGTGTAGTATGTTGCCCCCTCACACGGTGATGCGTAGGGTGCGTTATGTTCCTTGCTTGCCGCGTGAAATTTATCACAATTGCTAACTTGCTAGTCTGGTACCTTGCCAAGCGCGCTGGGGGGACCGTTGTCAGTACTAAAAATGATGTTGACTCGAGATGAACTAAACAGTGTACCAGCTTGCATTTTCTTTGGGTATATAAGATCACCAGTGGTCGGTTTGTCCTCTTCATCACACTTATTTCCCCTAACTCCTCACTCATGTTCGAGATGAACTTACAGAACCTCGCGATACTAGTTGCACTCATCCCATACGCACTGGGATTCCCGCACCTAGCGAACTTCCCGGAACATCGTTCGCTCGCGGGCTTGTCTCCAGAAGAGGTCCGGGCTGTAGCGCGAACCTTTGGTAGCATGCCTGGTGCACAACCTCTCCCACCTCCTATCAACGACACGTCCGCAAAGCTGGTCTATGACTCGGCCCACCCATACCGGCCTGATCGGCCTGGCGATATTCGTGGTCCTTGCCCGGGATTAAATACCCTCGCTTCTCATGGGGTAAGTGATCGGAGATCTCGGTGACGCAATTTACCGATGTCAACATATTTATTTTTCAAAGTATATCAATCGTACTGGCGTGGCAACTCCGGCTGAGATCATAACAGCTTCCCAAGAAGGTACGTAGACCACGGTACAGGCATCCTTGTCGAGATTTCAATCCGAAATTCACAGGTTTCAACATGGGATGGAACTTGGCTGCGCTCCTCACTTATGAGGTATGTCCGAGGGTCGTCTGTCGTCTTGTTGCCCCTGCTAACGGATGGATGGTGTTTTGAAATGAAATAGGCGTTTGTTGTTGACGGGAATCATTTGACGAACCTGATGACCATTGGTGCGAATACGACTGTAGACGGCCAACTCACTCCCGGATTCAACATCCACGGCAACTTTGAAGGTAAGCTTCGTGCCTCGCACTTATGATATCTTGCACTGATCACTGCTACTTCAGGTGACGTTAGTACTACTCGTGGAGATTATTATTTTGGCAACAACTACAGTTTCAACGAGACCTTGTTTAATCAGGTAGGTATGCCCACCGCCCGTATCTATATTTCTCATCGCTTTCGCAGCTCATCTATGCCGCCAATCTCGTTGGAGACGGGATGGTCACCGTCGAATCTTCATCTCTGCAAAAGTCCCTCCGCATCAATGACTCCATCGCACGCAACCCGACATTTGTATTCGATTCCCCCCGTTACGTAACCGCCTACGGAGAAACGACGTTTCCCCTCGCTTGCTTCGTCAGCAACCAGACAGCGAACACGACGCTCGGCCTTACGTTGCAAGACGCCCGGAGTTTCTTCCAGCTGGGCAAGTATCCCGAAGGCTTCTATCGTCGTCAGGGCCCATACGGCTTTGCCGAGCTCAGCACCATGTTTAGCGAGGTGTCCAAATTGGTCGGTGTGCCGCCGGGTCACAACGAAGGCATGGGCAACTTTGTGCCGAGTCCGAATGACCCTGGGAACGTACGTCGATCTCTCTGATGCAGCATACCCGTGCTGATTTTTTCTCAGTCATGCTATGCGTACCAGAAACAGGTCAACTTGACAGCTCAGCTGTACCCCAACCCGACTTCTGAACTCGAGACTGCGATCAAGGCCAACTTGGTGACGTTCTACCAGACGCTGCAAGACCCGAGTTGCGAACAACTCTTCCCATATGGGCAGTAAGAGCGACCAAACCGGAGCGTTGACTCGGGGGTTCTACTAGATTGTTCCATTGTGTCGTATATGTAGCCTTCTTCCCTTTGGTACTATAATTTACTTTCTTAGTTGTCAATGTCGATGTATTGGATGTTCATCTCCGTAACTAATCCTAATCGATGGGCTTCTTCACAATCTTCTAAAGTAGACCGTCCAAGGGGTGACTCTTTGAGGGGTGATCTTACCAGATGGAGTCGATACAGCGATAATCATGTATGAAATTGCTAATTACCACAAATGTGTAGTTCATCGCAAGTGAATCCGAGAAGGATTCTCCGTCCCGACTCCCCACCGGTGATGTATCACTGATATATCACGGCTCGTTGGCACTGAGAAGCACCGTTTATAATGCATCACTAGTCTGGGTTTGACAACCTAATTTGGGTTTGACATTGTTATAGTCGTTCTAGAACAGTTGTCCTACACAAGTGTAGCATGCTCCGCGTGCGATCAATTATTTATGGCGGCCATATCCCGAGTAACAGTCGCTAACATGCTAGTCACCTTGCCAAGCATGCTGGGGGGGCCGCTGTCGGTACTAAGAATGATGTTGACTCGGGATCCAAACCACGCCTCATACGCAGCCGCAGCCGCATTACCAATGGTCTGCTTCACGAACAGTGTATCGTGGGCTGTTGATGCAGTCGCTGACCAAAACGAAACTGCGCGCGTCCCCTGATTAACACGTTGTTGTACAGCGTTGCTTGCGTAGCAAGGTTAGGCGCGGAGAGAAGGAAACGTGTGTGTGCTTGTATGTATAGTTATACTTTTTTTTTCTTCTTTCTTTCTTTCTTTTTGTGAGTGCGGTGTGCGTGAGATCTAGGTCGGTGGTTGGAATGTACCTCTAGCCTTGAGCATGCCTTTTTGATTTCAGGGGATTGAGATGTGGATTTGATGTTATCGGCGGCGTCGATCTCGTTGGTATGGATGTCGCGGATTCGGAGCCCACGTGCTCGAACGTTGGAATATAGTACCTCTAGCCTCGAGTATGGCTTTTTGGATTTGGGGGAATTGAGACGTCGGTTTGACATTATCTGCGGACATCCTTGCCCCGCGTCGATCTCGTCGGTAGGAATGTAACGGATTCAGAGCCCACGTACTACTTGAACGTTGGCATTTCAGGAGCGTATATAAATCGATCGAGTATTTGAAGTTGAAATGACAGTCATGACGACGACCATCAACGACCCCGGGCAGTTCGCGTGTGTCGATCAACAACTAAGTTTTTGGGGAAAGGCAAGGTCGACTTCTCGTCACCTGATGAAGATTATTAAAGGCCGTGTCCAGGTAGATTGAGCAGAGCAACTGGCCAGGTCACTGTAGCAGACGCTGGGCGCGAAAATTTAAATTTTTACAATTACGTCTTTGAGCGCAGTTCATTTTTCGGGATGCCGCCCTTCTCTGAATCTCTCTCCTGCCCCATTTCGCTGCAACAACTCCTTGTGCAAACTCTCGTTTTTAGACGTCCATCTATGTCATTTGGCAATCAACCACTGTGATTCTGTGAATTTTTTTTGTCTTCTTCTCGCTCATTATGAAATCCAACCTCGTTGATGTCACCCCCGTCGTGGCAAGCATTAGGATGCCTGCCTAATTTGGGAAACGTTAGGTAAGCATTCCAATGTTTGGCGCTCCACGTTCGACCATAGTTCTAACCCCCACATACTGCGTTCGACGCCCAATGTCTCGCCGGCTGATATCGTGCTCAAGCGGGACATCAAGCATTGGTCTTTCAATGGAGGCCATAACAGGTGAGATGTCCGGATTCGTGAGTCTGTCGAACGGCCCCCGCTGGCAGGACATTCAATTTGGGAGCAGGACGAACGAGAGGTTTAGGTGGCTGTCTGACCCGGTGCAGATATCGACAGTGAGCTAGAGGCTGATCCGATTGGTAACGAATGGGACGACCTCTTGATGGTTGGCGGATATGCAACAGAGTTGTTCGAGTCTCGACTCGATGAAGCATGTCGGGGTGGCTGCCAGCCACGTAGACTGCCCACAGCCATCTAACCCATTTCCTACACCTCACCACGCTTCTCGATCCTGATTACATGTTACGTCGAAAGGAACTTGCGTGGTCGATGGGTATCCTGATTGACTGGCTCGTCCAGGGACCAGGTTCACGCTCGCTTCCGTCTCCTGACCGCCTCCTGTCGGCGTGGTTCATGGAGCTCACCAAGCTTCCATTGATCGGCATCACGTGCCTCTTTATTGCCAGAAGAAATTCTGGCGTGCCTTCCGTATCTCATTTCCTTCACTGTGCTGACTCTGACCCATACACCAAGTCTGATATCCTGCTTGCAGATCGCTACGTGATGAAGACGATCGAGTGGAACTTGTCATTCCCAAACCTAGTGCGCTTCCTTTGTCGCGTCAACGAGGCTAACGACTATGATGTCAAAGCCCGTACCATTGGCAAGTAGCTCTTGGAGGTTAGGGCACTCGAATGACGGTTATTGGCTACTCCTCTGTCCTTGATGGCCGCCTGGCACATTACTTCTCTTATACTGAGAACTCCTTACTCCCTACCGTGAAACTTGTCGCTGAACTAACTAAAACCCATACGACATGAATCCTTTCGCAAGAAGCATGCCAGAAAATGCTCCTTGAAGGTAAGTGTTCTCGACGTCACCAAATATCTGGCTTGTGTCGCGTGCAGTTAAACATCTAGGTACGCGAGTGGGCACTGGAGCGATGGGAGGAGAGCACGCAGGCGTCCATGAGGCACGATCTTCCGAAGCCGAAAGCACTCTGTCGGGCCAATCATCAATGCCTGGACGCAGTCGCTGAGAATGGCGATGTTGACGGTGTCAAGGACACGTAGCCGCGGACTGCGATAATCCTCGTTGACTTACTCCCTTGCTCGCAACAATCTAGAAAGTATTATTATTTCATCATCATGCAAAAGTGATCAACGTCACACCCAAGTGTGCAGGGATCGAGAGGTGCGGGCATGGAGATGGCTGTGATAGTCATGTCCCCGACAGTCCCAACTGCCCCGGCGTCACGCGCGCGCCACGGTCCCTAGTATCATTATGATACAATATGTTGCCTTCCTTGTGGGGTGATGACAGCACTTGACGCGTAAATGTATAGTATGTAGAATGGAGAAAAGCAGGTCTAATTGCTATCACAAAAGGAAAACCAACAGGCGAATGATGACGGTCCGTTCGTTGTCACGTGGTGTACATACCATAGGTATCTCAACGTGTCGTCGTCGTCTCCGAAACGAACGGAAACGAACGACCTGACCGATGTAACTATTAAAAACGCTAGGGTTTACATAATCTGTGTCTGGCTAGGGCCTATCCTAGCCTGAGTACAGTCTTGCGTCTTGTGTATCTCATCTTCCGATATCATCTCACCTCGCCTCTCTTCTCACCTCGCCGAGCAACTACTCACGAAGGCAGTGTAGTATGTCGTTCCCTCACACGGCGATGCGTAGGACCCTGGGAAAATATATGCATGCTAACATTCTGGCAGTCGAGAAGCCGCAGTTACTGCAGGCGAAAATACCCCGCATTGATCGTATTACTAGTATTTAATGATTCCAACGGGTTGCTATAGCGAAGGCATGGCTGATAGGCTGTGGTGGTCGAATGCATGGCCCATTGCTCGCGGGTGCGTTATGTTCCTTGCTTGCCGGCGTGAAATTTGTCCCAGCGCAACAAGATGGTAGTCCGCTTATATATGGCGGTAGGTCCTATAATCTGTGTTTAACGTTATTATAGTCTTTCTAGTACAGTTCCTACAAAAGTGTGGCATGCTCCGGGTGCAATCAATTATTTATGGCGGCAGCACAAGCAACAGCTGCTAACTTGCTAGTCTAGCACCTTGCCAAGCGCGCTGGGCTGTCAGTACTAAAAATGATGTTGACTCGAGATGCAAACCGATGCTCTGCATCACGAACAGTGTATCGTGAGTTCTTTGACTCGGGTGCAGTCGCTGACCAAAACTAAACAGCACGCGTACCACCTTGCATTTTCTTTGGGTATATAAGATCACCAGTAGTCGGCTTGTCCTCTTCATCACATTTATTTCCCCTAACTCCTCACTCATGTTCGGGATGAACTTCCAGAACCTCGTGGTACTAGTTGCACTCATCCCATACGCACTGGGATTCCCGCACCTAGCAAACTTCCCGGAACATCGTTCGCTCGCGGGCTTGTCTCCAGAAGAGGTCCGGGCTGTAGCCCGAACCTTTGGTAGCATGCCTGGTGCACAACCTCTCCCACCTCCGATCAACGACACGTCCGCAAAGCTGGTCTATGACTCGGCCCACCCATACCGGCCTGATCGGCCTGGCGATATTCGTGGTCCTTGCCCGGGATTAAATACCCTTGCTTCTCATGGGGTAAGTGATTGGAGATCTCGGTGACGCAATTTACCGATGGTTATATTTCTTTTTCAAAGTATATCAATCGTACTGGCGTGGCAACTCCGGCCGAGATCATCACAGCTTCCCAGGAAGGTACGTAGACCATGGTACAGGCATCCTTGTCGAGATTTCAATCCGAAATTCACAGGTTTCAACATGGGATGGAACTTGGCTGCGCTCCTCACTTATGAGGTATGTCCGAGGGTCGTCCGTCGTCTTGTTATCCCTGCTAACGGATGGGTGGTGTTTGGAAATGAAATAGGCATTTGTTGTCGACGGAAACCATCTGACGAACCTGATGACCATTGGTGCGAATACGACTGCAGACGGCCAACTCACTCCCGGATTCAACATCCACGGCAACTTTGAAGGTAAGCTTCATGCCTCTCACCTACGATATCTTGCGCTGATCACTGCTACTCCAGGCGACGTTAGTACTACTCGTGGAGATTATTATTTCGGCAACAACTACAGTTTCAACGAGACCTTGTTTAATCAGGTACGTATGCCCACCGCCCGTATCTATATTTCTCATCGCTTTCGCAGCTCATCTATGCCGCCAATCTCGTTGGAGACGGCATGGTCACTGTCGAATCTTCATCTCTGCAAAAGTCCCTCCGCATCAATGACTCCATCGCACGCAACCCGACATTTGTGTTCGATTCCCCCCGTTACGTAACCGCCTACGGAGAAACGACGTTTCCCCTCGCTTGCTTCGTCAGCAACCAGACAGCGAACACGACGCTCGGCCTTACGTTGCAAGACGCCCGGAGTTTCTTCCAGCTGGGCAAGTACCCCGAAGGCTTCTATCGTCGTCAGGGCCCATACGGCTTTGCCGAGCTCAGCACCATGTTTAGCGAGGTATCCAAATTGGTCGGTGTGCCGCCGGGTCACAACGAAGGCATGGGCAACTTTGTGCCGAGTCCAAATGACCCTGGGAACGTACGTCGATCTCTCTGGTGCAGCATACCCGTGCTGATTTTTTCTCAGTCGTGCTATGCGTACCAGAAACAGGTCAACTTGACAGCTCAGCTGTATCCGAACCCGACTTCCGAGCTCGAGACTGCGATCAAGGCCAACTTGGTGACGTTCTACCAGACGCTGCAAGACCCGAGTTGCGAACAACTTTTCCCATATGGGCAGTAAGAGCGGCCAAACCGGAGCGTTGACTCGGGAGTTCTACTAGAGTGTCCCATTAATACGTCGTAGATGTAGCCTTCTTCCCTTCGGTACTATAATTTACTTTCTTAGTTGTCAATGTCGATGTATTGGATGTTCATCTCCGTAACTAATCCTAATCGATGGACTTCATCACAATCTTCTAGAGTAGACTGTTCAATGGGTGACTCTATGAGGGGTGATTTTACTAGATGGAGTCGATACAGTGATAATCATATATGAAATGTGTGCTACTCATCACAAATTCTGGTACATCACTGGGGTGAATCCGAGATCTAAGGCTTCTCTTTCCCCACCGGCCTGGGTGATGTATCACTGATGTATCACGGCTCGTTGTTGGGACTGAGAAGCGCCGTTGATAATGCATCACTCATACATCACTCATACATTACTGCTTCAAGTTGACGGATGTAACTATCAAAAACGCCAGGGTTTACTCTTAGCACAATCATGTGTGTCCATCGTGCTTGTGTATCTCATCTCCCGATATCATCTCTCCTCTCCTCTCCTCTCCCCTCGCCGAACAACCACTCACGAAGGCAGTGTAGCATGTCGCCTCCTCACACGAACAGCGGCATTGCGTAGGAGCGTGGGTAAATATGTGTACGCTAACATCCAGTCAAGAAGCCGCAGCTATTGCAGGCGAAAACACCCTGCATTGATCGTATTACTGGTAATCGAATGACTCTAACGGGTTGCTATAGCGAAGGCATGGTTGATGCTGTGGTGGTCAAATGCATTATGGTAGCCCATTTGTCCCAGCGCAGTAAAATGGCAGTCCGCTTATGGCCAATAGGTCCTAGTCTGGGTTTGAAAACTTAATTTAAGTTGAATATTATTATAATCTATGGAAAGCACGACGGGCATGCTCTCTTTTGCGGTCCGGAGTGCTTCTTTTGCGGTCAGTTTTTTCAGTTTGGTTATATGGGTTCGGGGGACACGGGACACCGCTACATCATATTGCTTGTAGGCTTTCGTTGATTAAAAAAAGGTACATGATCAAGAAAGGTTTCTCGTCTGCTCCAATGTATTTCGTGTCCGGTGGGTACAAGAATAGGCAACGGTAGATACTAGTACATGAAAGACAACAGTAGTCCGACTTGAAGTTGAAATCTGAGTCAGTCCTTGTCAATGTCATCTTCGCCCTCCTCCAAGTCATCATGTTCAAACGCCCTCAGTCCGAAACCCAGCCAGTGACAGTAGTGATTGCAAACATGCCGTTCCTTGAATATTTTAACCCCATCAGTGAGGTTTCCATCACCGAACATATCTTGTCCTACCCCGAGGGACCTAGGAAGTGATCAGTTAAGATGACTGGCAAGTATGTACAACTCGAAATGCATACGGGTCTGTCAAGATCTGGGGGTCCGTCAGAAGTGATGAATTCCCTAAGTCCTGGTCACTGAAAGAATAAAGTTTACGATGCAATCGACTTACCCTGATAGTCCGATATGAAGGCCAGTCCCTTGGTTTTCATATACTAACACATTATCTGTTCTTCTCAACACTAATATTCCCTGCATACTACAGACAGTACTGATATTCAAAAACTTGATGAAATGGATGCCGATGATGAAGCACCCATTCAGATTGTTGAGGTGGGTCCTGACGCAATAGTCGCCAGGTTTTCAGACGAGGATGATGACGACATGGACGATGACTGATTACCCTTTTGTGTATCTACCATTCTCTATTCTTGTATGCACCGGACACGAAAAATTATTTACCTATAAGCAATACGACGTAGCGGTGTCCCGTGTCCCCCGAACCCATATGACCAAACTGAAAATTTTTCGACCGCAAAAGAAGCACTCCGGACCGCAGGGAGAGCATGCCTGTCGTGCTTTCCATACTGTTTTTCCCCGAGACACATTGGGATGCGTTAGAATTAAGCATGGTCACTTCACAAACATCATGCCACCGTGACGATTGTCAACCGAACCAAGGTAGCTCGTCTTCCATTATCTGGAACACGAGTTACAAACGGAGGATCGGGCAGCCAATTGGCTTCAAGTTCCTAGTTCTTCACTTCGGTCAATGTCATTTTGACCGTTCGACAAATCTCCCAGGAGAAAATGGTTACAATCCGGTATTTACAGAAACATTCGCCTCCCTGTCAAAAGGGGGAACCCATCTCTGCATCCAGTACTTGGCTCGTAAATAAATCCAAGAATCTGGCTGGTTTGTTCAGATCTAGTGTGGTGACATTAGCGAGGTATGCTCCTTCGTTTTCCTAATCAAAGAGGCCCCTGTCCGTAGTGTAGTTTGATTATGTGATTTTTCTTACGTAAACTTACCTGATCGCGACGCGCATGCTGAAGTCGCTCTTGAGAGACGTGCTCAATGTTGGATGCGATTCAGCGATATGTGCATGGACGGCGTCGGGGCCTCATCAAGTCCGCCACATTTTTATGTGGCTCCTATGCCCTCACTACCTATGTCAACGAGAGACTGGAGGAGATGAAAGACAAGATGCTCAGAAACAGGCTCGCCAGAGACAAGTGTGTCTTGTTCATTCTCGAACTTTGTTCACCATCTCATATTTATTCGTGGGCGACAGTCTTCGACGCCGCTTTCAATCAACTCACGATGGTGTCTGCTTCACAATAATGGCTCTCATACCCACCCTTGCTTCCCAGGTCCTCGAAGACATGGACGTCGAGGCTCTCACGAATGAGCTGCAGTCCATCTCGCGCGCCTCACGCTCTCGTACACTTCATCCCTCACAAAATCAACAACGCTCACAATCTGTGTCCGATTTGGGCTCGGTCTCCGATGTACATTCGGATGCCGGCTCTGTCTCTTTTTCCTCCTATTTG